>CAKOAT010142155.1:61658-95319 GCA_932364175.1 Eruca vesicaria subsp. sativa | reverse complement strand
CAAAAAGCAACACTTCTTAGTCTCTAACAAAAAAAGAAGTTAGAAGCAAAATCTAATCTCGGCTAAGAGATTAGCATGAGGCGAGAAGGAACATCAAACCCTAGGACAAGTCTTCATAACAAAACCCCATTTTCGCAAACCCGCACATATATATCCAAATAGGAAAACTATTATTTAACAAAGGAGAGACTATAATAGAGACAACAAATGTTCGTGATTAAATAAAAAAAAAAAAGAAGAATCTTTGTAAAAAAATCATAAAAAAAAAAACAAAACAAGAATCTGCGTTGTAAAGAGGAAAAGAAAAATAAGAAAAAAAACAGTCGAGTCATGGAGATTTACCTTTTTTTTTTTCTCAAACCTTCTTCAACAACAGATGAATCTCTCAGAAGAAAGAAATATAGAGAGCGATAAGGAGCAATTTCTGATTGTTTTGGAAAATTAGAATGAAGAGAAAGAGAGACGAAGGGTTTAAGTTTTGTGTGGAGGAGTGCTGATTCCAGATCCTTCTGGGGTTCTCTCTTGTCTGCCTGATTACACATCCCTTATATATTAATTGAGGAACATTTGAAAAGATGTAACTTCAATTTTGTATTAATTAAAAGAGGCCCCAATGCATAGGTGTCCTTTAATTAGGTAATCAATTAGATTCAATTAAAAAAATAAATAAGTCCACATTGGATTTTTATAGGTTGCTAGATACATTAGTTAGTCAAACTATATGATATAATGATATGATATGTGTGAGGGGTAAAACTCACTTCCTAATTTTAGGTTAGGTATAGATTGGGAAAAGATAATCGTGGGCTGAATCCTGTTGGAACTTGTATGAATGAATACGCTGCTTATATTAATTTTGATGATAAAAGAGTTTACAAGGATGATCTTTATGATCTAGTAGAATGAATGATGATCGATAGAAAAATAGTTAAGAACAAAGTGTATTTAGAGTCTTTTGATCTTGGATGAATCGCCCCCTCTCTCTGATCTCTTTATCTCTTTATAGCTCTAGGTCACGTCCAACTCCTTCTGGCGAAGCCTCCGAGATTTCCTCCATGAGCTGCGGGATTCGCAACAACTTCCTCTTGACTGAGTCTTGCTCGTTCTCCTGGAGCTGTTTTATCGCCAGCTGTTTGTGAACGAGGTCCCGAGTCTTTTGTTCGTGACCTGTTTCTGTTGATAGGTAACGATTCAACTTAATTCTTATTTGGGAAAGGCTTTCTAATGGGCTCGTAATGTCCGATAGGTAGTTTGAAATATCCAGCCCATCAATTCAGTTAGCGGGCTAAATTCGGGCCCAACAGTTGCCCCCAGCTTCCGAGATAAGATCTCTTTTCTCGGAAGCTACGACGTAAACGCCTAACCTCTTGTTCTTCGAGATAATGATTACACTCGAAGATTCGCGTGACCTTAATTCCACGGTTTGGATTTTGTTTGGTCTAATCAACGGTAGGGATTAATATATTTTGAATAGTTTCAATCCCGATTTTCGAGGCAGGACGTGATATAAAGCTGCGGTTTATTAACTGCGCTGTTTCTCCACCACCCCACGTCTCGATTTAATTCCCCAGGTAACTGTTCACTTTCTCCTTCAATTTACTGTCGTTATATTTATCCCAGTTAATATTTCTAGGAATCAATAGTTCAAAAAGTTTTCATTCGAACTTTTCTTCGATTTCTTTGCCCTTTTTTTTTTTTGCTTTCTTCCGTTTGCTATCATGACGAAAGATAAGGAAGGTACCGGAGAAACTGAACTTCCTCCCTCCGGTGCTCAGCTTATGAAGGTTAAGCTAGAAATCGGTGAGAAGATGAAAAAAGGCGAAGCGAGCAAGAAGGGTAGGGACTCGATCGCTTTACGAGTCTCCAAGAGGACGAAGAAGAACGATGGCTCAGGTGGGAGCACCCCTTTCGGATCTCACGTGCCCTCTTTGCTGAGGAGTCAAGAGGTTGTTAATCTGATGGTTCAGGCTGTAGGCCAGAAAGATTTAGCCAAGGCCTGTAAACCCGACGAGACTCCGGAGACTGCTCCGGAAGGGTGGTTCTGTGTCCATGAGAAGTACATCACCAAATGTCATCTCAGGTTTCCGCTTCCAGATCTCCTACTAGATCTTCTCGATCATTACCAGCTAGCTCTCTCTCAGCTCTGTCCCTCGGTCATCCGAGTGATTAATGGTTTTATCACCAGAGCTAAGGAAGAGGGGGTTACCGTTGGACTCCGTGATCTAATGAGCCTCTATACCATCAAAGAGAGTGCCTCAAAAGATGGTGGTAGCGGTACCTACTATTTACCTTGCCGACCCAAGCTGGGCCTCTTTAAATTTTCCGGCAGTGATGACGACTGGAGGAAGAAATACTTTTATGTTAAGGTCGACCCTTTGACGGTCCCCGTGGGTCGTACCTTAAGGGTTTCATGGTCTGATGCTTCTGGTTAGGGTCTTCTAGGGATGTCTTTGTGTGGTTTACTTCTCTTCCACATATCTCGCTAATCGTTGATTCTTCTTGACAGATATCGAAGAACCTGACAAGCTTACCAACAAGCTTACTAGAGCTTTGTATCGTAAACTGAAGCAAAGTCCTTGTACGTGGGGAGCTTTCACTACTTCACGCATAGGAGCAGCCAGGTTTCCCGAACGATACGGAGCCTCCTTTTTGGATCCTATCCCAGCTGCAGGATTAGAAAGTGAGTTGGTTCTGTCTTTCTTTCCAAATGTAGTGGCTTTACATTCAGATCCGTTTGTTTTTGAACAAGTTTTTTTTTTTATATTCAGTTTCCGAAGGTACCTCGGTCGTGTCTATTTCAACAGAAGCTAGTACTTCCGAGACCGAGAAGACCCAGCAAGCTAAGATGCCTCTTCAACCGTCTTTCCGTTCCCGTGGAAAAGCCATCAAAGGTGCCAGCTCCTCTCGAGGAAGTGAGAAGAACCAAGGAGGATCCTTTCTCAATCAGGTGAGGGATGTTCTTGATGATGGAGCTTCCCTTGTGATCAAGGACGCTGCTGCTGTTGACGCCTCGAAGGCTCAGGAGGTTGCCCCCAAACTCGATGCGCAGACCAAGGAAACCGACCTTCAAGTGATCAAGGAGTCTTCCGAGATTGAGCCTCCCAGACCTAAGAGATCCCGGGTTGACCAAGTGGATAGACCGTCTAGGTCTTCCTCTTCCTCTTCGAGAGGAGGGACCGTGGGATGGAACTTTACCCACTCGAAACCCGGCTCTGTCTTGGAGGATTCTTGGGGTTTAGCCACCTTGATGAGGCATATGAAGAGGACTGGCTGTTCTCTCCCTGCGATTAACAATATGACTAATCGAGATGAGTACGTGGAGGTCGCTCATTACATGGGTCAGGTGAGAAATCTCAAAAATTATTTCATCCGTTTCTTTTGGTAAATTAGTCGGCTGACAGCTGGTTTGTTTTATTTTCAGCTAGCCGGGGCCATCAACCGAGTCCAATTGAGTTTGGAGGACTCGATCAACAATGCTCCCCGAGCAGGGGAATTAGCTCAGGTGACCGAAATGGTAAAGGCTACTAAGGAAGAGCTCGATCAATCTCGAGCTAAGGTTGCTGAGCTCGAGAGTGTGGTAGAAAGGCTCGGATCGAAAGCTGACATTCAGGCTGGGAAGATCGAGAGTCAGGTTATCGACCTCCAAGTGAAGGGAAGAAGGATAGCCGAGTTGGAGGCTGCCAAGAGAATTGCTGAGCAACAAGTCCGAGAGCTGGTTACTTCGGCGCAGGTTAGCCAGAAGAATAAGGAGGCTGAGGTGAAGCTAGCTATTCGTCAGGGGAAGAAAGAGGTAGCTGATGCCTATAACAAAATCTTGACTTCTGTTAAGGAGAAGTTTGCCAGGAAGAAAGAAGAAGTTAGCCTCCAGATTTATGCTCAGGAGCTTCAGGCTAACGTTGTTCTTCTCGAGGAAATGCTGTCAAATGAGATCAAGAGTGTTGACGAAGAGCATCAGCGGTTGATGATGTTGATCCCTGAAGCTACCGCTGCGTACGAGAGGGCTCAGGTGTCAGACTTCTCAGTAAGCAAGTTATCCCTTCCTCAGTTTTCAGAGGGCTCAGGTACTTTTGAGATCAACACGTTTAATCTTTCCTTTTCCGGAGAATATGGTTCTAATTTAGGTCTGGTAAATCTGGCTTCAGCCCCAGTCGAGACAGCCGTAGGTGGTATTGAGAAAGATGCGGGTGATGGACCTTTGGCTAAGGAGCCGGTTGCAGATGAGGAAGAAAAAGATGATGGGAAGGATGCTGATGATATGGAAGCCTAGATGTCTTCCTCTTTATCTTTTTACGTTATGTCTTTATGGTTTCCCAGACTTTTTATCTGCTTTGTTTCTTTTGTTTAAGACTTGTGACCTGAGGAGGTCTTTAAACCTTTGCTGCGTTTAGGATCTTTGAATTTAAGTAGCCTGGGGAGGCTTTTAAACCCTTATTCTATCCTGGTTTTTCTTAAGTCATTCGATTAATGAACATCTTATCTCTCTTTTCAACGAATCCCTTAGCATAGATTCGAGTTTCTAAATGTGATTCTTTATTTCTCCGAACAAAGAATTTTAGGATAGGTTACGTTGCCTTCCTGCACAAAGCCTTGAGATTTGTCGTGACCTATTCTTATTCGAGATTAGCCATACTTTGAGTTAATGGTTTCGAAACCTTGGGTTCTCTAAAGACCTGAATTCGTCCATGTCACATTTCGGAGCCTTTGGATTGTTGAGAATTTCAGGACCTCGATACCGAAGCTTATGTTTGTCGACATTTAGCTTCGATGTCTTTTGAGATTTCAGGTTCGGGTTAAACGCGACCTGAAGTCAGATTGTGGGACCTCAAGACACCAGGTTCAGGTTCATCGTGACCTGATTTTAGGTAATAGGATTTAAGATCTTAGGTCCGGGTTTGCCGAGACCTGTTTTCAGATAGCAGGATTTTAAGACCTCAGGTTCGGGGTTCAGAGTAACCTGATTTTAGATAGTAGGATTTTAAGACCTTAGGTCCGGGTTTGCCGAGACCTGTTTTCAGATAGCAGGATTTTAAGACCTCAGGTTCGGGTTCGGAGTAACCTGATTTTAGATAGTAGGATTTTAAGACCTTAGGTCCGGGTTTGCCGAGACCTGTTTTCAGATAGCAGGATTTTAAGACCTCAGGTTCGGGTTCAGCGTGACCTGATTTAGATAGTAGGATTTTAAGACCTTAGGTTCAGGTTCAGCGTGGCCTGATTTAGATAGTAGGATTTTAAGACCTTAAGTTCAGGTTCAGCGTGACCTGATTTTAAATAGTAGGATTTTAAGACCTTAGGTTCAGGTTCAGCGTGACCTGATTTAGATAGTAGGATTTTAAGACCTTAGGTTCAGGTTCAGCGTGACCTGATTTAGATAGTAGGATTTTAAGACCTTAGGTTCAGGTTCAGCGTGACCTGATAAAAACATGAGATGACTGAAATGTGAAATGTTTTTTCATTATAACTTTTGATGTACATAATCATGGAGTTAATAGCTCGAGCTGGGTGTTCTGAGCACGTGCCCCTTTTGAGTGTGAAGATGAATGTGTTGAGGTGAGATTGGGGCTGCACTCATAATGGAGTTTCCTACGTACCCAGTCAAGGGATCAAGCCAGACGTAGTTCAATGAATTTTAGGTACCTAATGGTAGTATTTTTTGAGGTTCATGGCATTCCATGATCGGATTTCAGGTACCCCGGTTCGGACCTTCAGGAGCCTGTAAACGCCTGGACGTATCACATGGATGATTTGGTAGGGGCCTTCCCAGTTGGTCCCTAACTTCCCAGCGTTTGGCTCTTTGGTATGGTTAAAAACTTTCCTGAGCACCAGGTCACCTACAACGAATTGCCGGGACCTGACCCTAGAATTGTAGTGTCGGGCCATTGCTTGTTGGTAATTTTGAATGCGGAGCAAGGCTCGATCTCGTCGTTCCTCGATGAGGTCGAGGTTATCTGATAGGAGCCGATTGTTAGTTTCGGGATTTGTCGTGCAAAGCTCTCGGCGGAGGCTCCCTGTGACCGTTTCGGCTGGGACGACAGCTTCCATCCCGTAAGCTAGGGAGAATGGGGTTTCCTCCGTAGCTCTTCGTGGGGTGGTTCGGCATGCCCAGAGTACTTCGTGTAGTCTTTCGGACCACGTACTTTTGTCGATTCCAAGGCGTTTCTTGAGGTTTGCTAGTACTGACTTATTAGCAGCCTCCGCTTGGCCGTTCCCTTGGGGGTATCGTGGTGTTGACATGGTGAGGCGAATTTTCCACTTATCACAGAAGTCTTTAAAGTCGTTGGATATGAACTGTGATCCGTTATCGGTTACGATTTCGTACGGGACACCATGGCGACAGATGATGTCTCTCCATACGAGTCGTTCGGTTTCGACTTTAGTTACCTGTTGGAAAGCCTCAGCTTCTATCCATTTCGTAAAGTAGTCTGTTAGGACTAGTAGGAAACGTAGTTTTGCCTTCCTGTTCCGGATACAACTAGAGGTCCTACGATATCCATGGACCATCTCATGAACGGGTATGGGGCGGATATCGAGGACAATTTCTCTGAAGGCTGATGTATGAAAGGTGCGTGTCTTTGGCACCTGTCACATGAGGACGAGTAGGTCTCGCAATCAGCGATAATGGTAGGCCAGAAATAGCCTTGCCTTTTGATTCGGATAGCTAAAGCTCTGCCCCCGGAATGGTTCCCGCAAGAACCGTCGTGCATTTCTTTCATGAGTTTAATGGCGTCGAGGCCGTGGACGCATCTTAGGTAAGGTCCCGATACGCTTCGTTTGTAAAGGATAGATTCCATTATGCAGTATCTTGCGCTTATTGCTTTAAGTTTTCGAGCTTCCCATTTATGGGGGGGGACCTTGCCTTCCGAAATATACTGCATGATTGGAATTCTCCAGTCCTCTCTTCCTGTGATTTTCTCGTGGAGAGAAGAGGGAGGTCCCGGCTCGGGATCGGGCTCTCGGTTGTTGTTGCGTCTGGAGATTGTTCTCCTGGGGATGTTCCTTCTGTTAGGTTCGTCGGGACCTAGATCTGGAGGAACGTCTCCGGGTGTGGTATTTATTTCCGGGGCTGGGATTGTATCTTCGGTTGAAGTTTCGGGCTCGGGGGAGTATCTTGTTCTGCGAGTGTTCACTCTTAGGACAGATGAGTTCGGAGGATGAACTGTGCCCCCGGATGTGCGCTTTCGGAATTTGCGGGTTTTTGTTTTCGGGAACCAAAATGTGGTTAGGACTTGGGTTGCTGCTAGTTCGTAGCAGCTACCCTCTGTTTGCTCTTCTGGTTTGCTATCGATTTCAGCTTTGGTAGCTATGTCGATGCTAGGTTTTTCGATCCCTTCTACAGGTATGATTCGTTTTACCAGGGGATCTGATGTGGATGCTAACGCAGCCAACGCGTCTGCTGATGAGTTCTCTCCCCGCGGGATTCTCGTGAGCTCGAATTTAATGAACTGTTTAGTGAGGCTTTTTACCACTTCGAGGTATGCCCCCATTCTTTCGTCCCTGGTTTCATACTCTCTGTGGAACTGGCTAGCTACCAGCTGGGAGTCACTGTAGGCATTTAGCTCTCGGATTCCGAGGCTTAGGGCGAGTCTTAGTCCTGCAATTAATGCTTCATATTCGGCCTCGTTGTTTGAAGCATTGAAGCCGAGCCTGTAGGATTGTTCGATGGTTTCTCCGGCTGACGATGTCAGCCTTAAGCCAATTCCGGAACCTTGTTTTGATGAGGCTCCGTCGACGTACATGCTCCATTCCGGAGCTTCGGCTCTCGGGTCTAGCTGTTCAGATGATAGCTCAATGATGAAATCAGCGAGGACTTGAGCTTTTATGGCAGTTCGGGGTCTATACTCGATGTCATATTCGCTGAGCTCTATTGCCCATTTGGCTAGTCGCCCTGACTGGCTAGGGCTGTGCAGGATTGTGCGTATTGGCTGTGAGGTCATTACCACGATCGAGTGTGATTGGAAGTAGGGTCGTAGCTTTCTGGCGGCTGTTACGACTGCCAGAGCTAGCTTTTCCATGGTAGGGTACCTGGTTTCGGCGTCTATTAGGCTTTTGCTCGTGTAATAGACAGGTCTTTGCTCATTTTGTTCCTCTCGTACCAGCACGCCGCTAACCGCCGCAGTTGACACTGCGAGGTACAGGTACAGGGGTTCCCCTGTTACTGGTTTGGATAGGATTGGAGGTTCGGTGAGGTAAGCTTTTAGTTGTTTGAAGGCTTCCTCGCACTTCTCATCCCACAAGAACTTCTTGTTATTTTTTAGTAGTTTGTAGAATGGGAGGCATTTATCGGTGGACTTGGATATGAATCGGTTTAAAGCGGCGATTCGTCCAGTCAGTCTTTGTACCTCCCTGGTTGTTTTAGGTGACGACATTTCTAGGAAGGTTGCTATCTGTTTCGGGTTGGCTTCGATGCCTCTCTCGGTTACGAGGTAGCCGAGGAATTCTCCCGAGGGCACTCCGAAGGTGCATTTCGCGGGGTTTAGTTTCATGTCGTATTTGTTGAGGATATCGAAGCATTCTTTTAGGTGGGAGATGTGGTTTTCCCCAGCTGAGGATTTAACCAGCATGTCGTCGATGTACACCTCCATGGTTTTTCCGAGCTGTCCAGCAAACATTTTGTTCACGAGTCTCTGGTAGGTAGCTCCCGCGTTTTTTAGTCCGAATGGCATTACCTTGTAGCAGTAGGTTCCGCGTTCGGTTATAAATGCGGTTTTTTCTTGATCTTCAGGATTCATCATGATTTGATTATATCTAGAGAAGGCGTCCATGAAGGACATGAGTTGGTGGCCAGCTGTTGCCTCAACAAGGCGATCGATGTGAGGTAACGGGAAGCTGTCTTTAGGGCAGGCCTTGTTGAGGTCGGTGAAGTCTACACAGATCCTCCACTTCCCGTTTTTCTTTTTCACTACTACGGGGTTAGCTAGCCAATCGGGGTAGTGTACTTCGCGGATGGACCCTGCTTTCGTGAGTCGATCTNAGATCCTCCACTTCCCGTTTTTCTTTTTCACTACTACGGGGTTAGCTAGCCAATCGGGGTAGTGTACTTCGCGGATGGACCCTGCTTTCGTGAGTCGATCTACTTCGTCGTTGACAGCTTGGGCTTTTTCGAGGCCTAGCTTACGACGTTTTTGTTTGATCGGTTTGAAAGTAGGATCTACGTTGAGCTTGTGAGAGGTAACATTTGGGTCTATACCTCTCATGTCGCTGGTAGTCCATGCAAATGTTTTGACGTTGCTTTTTAGGAAGTCGATCAGTTCCTTTTTCGTTTCGAGAGGTAGCTCCGACCCGATACTCACTTGTTTTTCGGGATCAGAGTCGTCGATGCTAACTCGTTCGGTTAGGTTCCTAGGGGGACCTCGAATGTTTTGTTGCATCTCTCGACCTTCCTGGATCTGTAATTGCTATTGAGGTGACTCCTTGAGGATTCCGAATCCCCCCAAGTAACAGATCCTGGAGATCTTCTGGCTACCTCGTACAGTGGTTATTCCGTCTGGTGTCGGAAATTTTACGCATTGGTGATAGGTGGAAGCTACTGCCTTCATTTTGTGGATCCAAGGTCTTCCTAGGATCGCATGAAATGGAGAAGGCCTATCGATGACCACGAAATTGGTCATTTTCATGATTCCTCCAGCTATAACCGGGAGCTTGATGGTTCCCAGGGAGGTAACTGTTTCCCCAGAGAAACCCACCAGGTTAGCTTTCTGACCGATAATTTCGTAATCATCTATTTCCATCCCTTTCAGGGCATTATAGAAGATAAGATCGACCGAGCTTCCAGTATCGACCATCAGCTTAGGCACCTCGTAACCTGCTATGTTCAGGGTGACGATTAAAGCGTCATCGTGAGGTCTGTCGAGGTCTGACGTTTCGCTCTCCCAGAAAGAGATCTTGGTATTATTTTCGGGACTGGGAGGTTTAGATTGGGCTTTAGATACGGCCCTCCGCACGTGGCTCTTGATCGAGTTAACTGAGTCTTGACATATGTCGGAGCCTCCGAGGATATAGTCCACTCTTGAGCTAGGACTCGACTGAGGTGGGGGTTTGCTTAGGAGGGTCTCGATTTGTAGACTCTTCCCTTGGGGAAATTTCGCGAGAATCATGTCGACTCTTTTCTTGGGAGCTGGCGGTGGCGAATCTGTTTCCTTCTCAGGAGATCTTTCGCGCTTCGGGGAGGTGTCTCTGGGACCTCTTTTCTGGTAAGGAGGTGGCTTCTTTAGCTCCACGTCCTTTAATTCTCCAGCTACGAATTTAGCTGCCAACTGTCGTTGGAGGTCCCAGCACTCTTCGGTTGAGTGCCCTTTTCGATCGTGATAGGAGCAGTGTTTGTTCTCATCGTAGCCTTTTGTCCAGGGAGTTTTGCTTGTCGCAGCAACAGGTTTTTCCTGTTGGACCTCGTCGACAACATACGAGTGTTCTCCCTGGGTTTGATGGTTTCGGGAGCTGCCTTTCCTAGAGGGTCCTTTCGTTTCCGAGGTCTCACCTTTAGGGTGACTCTGGGATTTCTTATGGATTTTGTCTAATGCAGCTGTTTCTTCCTCCAAGGTAACGTATCTCGATGCTTTGTGAAGAGCGTCGTCGATAGTTGAAGGAGGGTTAAGCGTTAGCTCGGACCAGAACTCTGATTTATACCAGAGTCCTCTTCTAAGGGCTTCGATGGCCACTTGATCGTTGGGGTTCGAGAGCTTAGTTCTAACTGCTCTGAACTTCTCGATGTAGATTCGTAGCGAATCCCCCATTCCTTGCCTGATCTTCCAAAGGTCGGCCTCGGAGGCTTGCTTAAGGATATGGGTCGAGTATTGTTTCATGAAGGCGTCAGTGAGCTGGTCGAAGTTATCGATTGAGTTCGGCTCGAGGCTCGAAAACCATTCGAGAGCTGTTCCGACCAGGTTCTCAGCAAAGGTCCTGCAGTAACCTGCTTTGCATTCTTCTCGTGTGAAATGAGCTTTCACTATAGCTAAGCGGAAGGCTCTCAAATGAGCCTTGGGGTCTGAGGTCCCGTCGTATTCGGGAATCCTAATCTTTCGGGTATCTCTTATGTAAGAGCTAGCGATTTTGTCTGTGAATGGGGTTCCACGGGTTTCCTCGATCAAGCTCTCGATTTCGGGAGCTGAGCTTGTTNCTTATGTAAGAGCTAGCGATTTTGTCTGTGAATGGGGTTCCACGGGTTTCCTCGATCAAGCTCTCGATTTCGGGAGCTGAGCTTGTTGCTTTATGCACTTGAGCGTTCAGCTTCTGGAGGGCTGCGTGAGTTTGCTCCATGTATCGGCGAATAGCCTCAGGTCCTTCTAGAGGAAGGACAGTTGGGTCTTCGCGGGGAACCTGATGAGAAGATTCTTGATGGAGTCGAGTGTTGCCGTTGTCCCAAGCGTTAGATGGACTAAATCGCTCGTTAGCTCTAGAGCCATTTTGAGGGACGTGACCCAGGGGGTGAGCTGTGGGATCAGCTTCCGTCCTCGGGTTGTCTCGGTTAGAGATCGTGCTTCCATTTTGGTAAGATGAGGTTGGTGCCCTGCCTCTTGGAGGGGGAGACATCCCTTCTCCGGACCTAAAGATAGGTGGCGGAGGTGGCAATCGGGTGCTGCGTTCGTGAACCCTATTGGGCGCTGAGCTAGTCGTCGTTATGTTACTTCCCATAGCACTAGTTACGGGTGGACTAAATACTGGGGATGTCCCGGTAAGGGGTGTCCGGAGAACAGGCTCTTGCCCATTATGAGCAATGCTGTTGGGGGAAAAGTTCAGGCGTCCGCGAGGGAACGTGGCTTCGGTGAGTCGATCTCGAAAGGCGATTCCTGAGCCTTGGCGTTGCGACGGCTGAGTTGTCTCGGTTAGAGATCTCGTCACCTCTTCGAACCGTTGCTGCCGGGCAGTTAGCTGTTGCAAGGTACGCTCGTTGTCCTGAGCTCTTTCTACCAACTGCACCATCATTCGGTGCATTTCGGATAGCTGAGCTTCCGAATGATGCGGAGTGTGTTGGCGTTGAGGGTTTTCGGGAGGAGTAGCTCCGGTGTTGTTTCCACCGGAAGACCTTGGGTTAGCTATCCCAGTTCGGTTCGGTTGAGCGTTAGCCGGAGGCTGTTGCTCGGATCGAGGGTCAGCGGGTTGAGGTTCCGGATCCTGAGGGTCCGGATCTCTTCTGTTCGGTGATCCGTCGATCTGGATCACGGGATCCGGGATGGATGGATTCGTTGCCTGGTTGGATGGATCCATTCTCAAGTTATGGAGTGAAGGATTCAATTATCTCGTCCCCACAGACGGCGCTAAAATGTGAGGGGTAAAACTCACTTCCTAATTTTAGGTTAGGTATAGATTGGGAAAAGATAATCGTGGGCTGAATCCTGTTGGAACTTGTATGAATGAATACACTGCTTATATTAATTTTGATGATAAAAGAGTTTACAAGGATGATCTTTATGATCTAGTAGAATGAATGATGATCGATAGAAAAATGGTTAAGAACAAAGTGTATTTAGAGTCTTTTGATCTTGGATGAATCGCCCCCTCTCTCTGATCTCTTTATCTCTTTATATAGTTCTAGGTCACGTCCAACTCTTTCTGGCGAAGCCTCCGAGATTTCCTCCATGAGCTGCGGGATTCGCAACAACTTCCTCTTGACTGAGTCTTGCTCGTTCTCCTGGAGCTGTTTTATCGCCAGCTGTTTGTGAACGAGGTCCCGAGTCTTTTGTTCGTGACCTGTTTCTGTTGATAGGTAACGATTCAACTTAATTCTTATTTGGGAAAGGCTTTCTAATGGGCTCGTAATGTCCGATAGGTAGTTTGAAATATCCAGCCCATCAATTCAGCTAGCGGGCTAAATTCGGGCCCAACAATATGCTATTTTCTTTCCATAAATAAAACCTACGGAATTACCATAAATGACTAATATATATATATGACACTTAATGATTGTTCCCTAAGATATAATTACTATTTTATTTTATTTCCATAAATAAAACCTACGAAATTACCATAAATTACTAATATATATATATATGACACTTAATGATTCTAATAATAAATATTTGATAATAGTTTATATATCCTCCATCATTTTTCTTTAATTTATATTATTAAAATAAATTAAACAATCAGATTAGCTATAAAATTAAAATTTAGATTTTTTCGTATAGGTTATATTTTGAATTTTAAGAAACGAGAATAAATAACTACACTATTAAAATTATTATGTTAAAAATTAATGATCAATAGTTTAACATTTTATTATAAAAAGATCTACATGATTTTAAAAACTATAAGTAAAAAATATCATTCAATAATAAAACAAATATATAAATATACAGATTAAACTATATACCATATAAGATTACATAAATATTTTAATTTCAAAATTTTCAATAAATTTTTAAGAACATCTTATATATTAAAACAGAAGTCATGACTTGATTTCATGTGTGATTTTTTTAAAAGTGGACTATTACTAGAAAGTTATGTTACCTTAACTCTCTAATAATTTTATCATTATTATATCTTATGAAAAATCATATCTATAATAACAAAGATACGCTTAACAATTTGGTTTTGGTAAATTACCCCACACCTTCCAATTTTGTCACGCTAAATATGTTAATAGATATAAGTTTAGGTATTTTCTGTTATTTATAAGGAAATATGTCAATAACAGTTAAATGCATCCACAATATATTAACAAAAATCACAGATTGGTAATATGAAATATTTATATACCCTAACAAAATTTACACGCTATATATATTAGATAAATTTATTTCGATGTAAAATTTTTAATTATATTGTTTAAAAAAAAAGAAATTGTTTAAAAAAATCTATTTAATAAATTTTTTTATAATATTAATTTATAAAGCTATAAATTTAGTTTTTAGCAAAAATTTCTTCGAAATTTATATTATCTTTGAAAATTAAAGTATACTAATATTTACTCTATTTATATTACTTTATCTAAAAATGAAATACTAAATCTAACAAACAATAAAATATAGAAGAAGAAACAAACACATGTTTGAAAAACATGTATAATATAGAAAATTTGAAAAAAACTATTTGATTAAAACACTTATTATATAATATTATTATGTTTGGAAAACATTTACTATATATATCGTAAATATGTGATTACTATAATATATATCAATTTACAAGTGAAAACAAAAGGTCTATATAACTAACTATAAACGAAAACAAACACCCGCGCAGTTGCACGGATCAAAATCTAGTTATGCTTTTATTAATTAAATCACTCGACTTTTTCTCCAAAACATTATTTATTGAAGTTCATTAATTTTGGGTTTTATTTAATACAGTAGGCTTTTTTAGCTCGACTCTCTCGGGGACTTTTTTTTTCATATTTTTATTCTATGGGTTTAAACGGTGCGAGTTCGGATACAAGACTTGGGTGTGATTAAAGTTGTAGAAAAAAAAAAAAAACCGAACAATGGCATGTTTTGAGCAAACTCTCAATTTATGAAAACTCGATAAAGTCTCCAAACCGCATCAACCACTACCCCATTTCCATATTAACCGGATTCAAAACATGTCCAAACCTCATATCACATGGACCGGATTTAAACCATGTACAACCCTCCGATCCTGCAAAACAATCTCCTCTCATACCATGTCTCTCTGCAACATGTAACTACAATCTTCATGCTCATCAACGCTTTTGAGCAATCCACAAGACTCGAGCTGTAGTTTATAAGTATTTTTCTGTTCTCAAGATAATCTCCTTCTAAACTCATATCAAACAAACAAACAATGACAAGACATAACAACGCCCCGAATCTTTATACTATCTCCATTGAAAACAAAACAAAAAAGTATCTCCATTTACACACAAAGAAGATAAACCCGGAGTAGATTCTGACTCTATTCTAACCACATAATCCCCAAATAAATAAATGTTTTCATACAAAATAAATAACCGAAAAAGCATAAAAAACGGTGCTTACTTGTTGTCAACATATAGAATCTCATCTTCTGGCAGGCATGGTGGGTATATAATCTTCTTGTCCTTTGTACGAACATGGAGACTATTTCATGATTCTCTCACTTACGGGATACTACTTGCGCATCTGCTTCAAATCCTAAACCTCAGCTAATGCAAAGCAGACACTTCTTTGTTTAGATATGCTAAGATAGCACCACCTTCCTTGAATGGAGGTTTCGCTCATAATGAAGACTTCCCCGGCAGTTGCTTCAAACCTTTCTCTTCCTACAAATAATTGAAACGAGTGTTGTCTTACTATATGTGATACCAGAGAAACAGGACACAGCGCAATACGACCAAGAGACATAAAAAATGTAAAATCAATGGAGACTAACATCAATTGCATGCAATGATCTGGATGTGGGGGACTTAATCTGAGAGGCTTCTTCTGCAGATGGTGATCCATTGTTCTCAGCTGAATAATGATTCACCTACAAAAAAAGATACAAATATGAAAAAAATGGATAGACTGAGTGACTTGTTCAATGCTGTTAGCTGAGACTTCTCATTAGTATCAGTACTGTATCACCATGTAGTGTCTGCTAAAACAGGAGATTACCATTACTAAGTTCTCTTGTTCTTTCTTTGCGTCTCACAGAAGGACATAGAGTTAAAGGGAGAGAATTATCTAGCCTAATTTATCCCAGACCCAGTATAAAGCACTAGATGCACTAAAGCTAATACCATTCAGAAGAATCATGGACACACTTTGTAGATGGATGACTTAATAGAGTAACTAAGCATGAAGAAATACAAATTGAGAAACTTGAGCAGATAAAAATACAAAAACTCGAAAGAGATAACAAAATGGTAAGCACATAGACAAGTGGGAGAGTAGAAAATCGAAAAAAAAAACACCTGTGCTGCGATGGGTGAACTCATATTGGATTGGACCTCTTCAAAAAGAGAGGTGTAGTAGGCAGGGTCGTAGATAGAACCACCCAAGATTTCTTCAGCAGCACCTGAACACTGCCTGTCTATAGCAGGAGTGGGCGGATTCAAGAAGCTGTTCCGCAAATCCGAATCCGTTTCACGGGGAAGCGAAGTGTCTACAATAGAAGCACCAAGCCTATAAATCTGAAACCACAAGAGAGAAGAAGAGAGCCTGACAAAGAAACCAATCATCTCCATAGCCATAGTTAGCTTCACTGAGAATATAAAGAAAGTCCCATACGTCTCAGCTGAGATGCTCCTGCTTCATCAAAGGATGATATAATATGAACAATAATGTCTCCAAAAGGTGAAAAGCTTAGATGAGAGGATTTTACAATACCAAATCTCTTGGGTGAAGAGGATGAACCATGAGATATCGAGAAGAAGAGCACAGAAGAGGAGAACAGCGTAGGTGCGGCCAAGGCTTTGGCTATTGCTTTCGATTGCCACTAGCGCAAACAACGCAATCACCAAGTTTATTAGTAAGACTCCATTGTATAAGGCTCCTAGTGATCCAATCAGAGCGCAACCAATCTGGAAAAATAATATCGAAATCGATGTGAACCCTAGACCTAGCCAAAATAGATTCGAAGGGAGGGAGAGAGGGGTGACCTGAGCGTAGATGAGGATGACGGCGAGAGATTGGAGTTTAACATAGTCGCGAAGCCAAGGCTGTATTCGATCTCGCAAAGAACCACAAAGCATCATCAATCTCCTCCCTTCTTCATAAATATCTACGACGCTTCTGATGTCCAAATGATCTGGCGAAACGACCGAGAAAAGAGTTTTGTGTTGGCGGGATCACATGGAATCCAAGAAAGATCAAAACATCATATACATTCTCTCCTCAGATATTATTACAAATCTCTTTAAACCTAATTTTAAATCAAATTTGTATCTCTTAAAATGAAATTATATCAAAATAAAAGACTGGAATACTCCTATGTCAGTTTGTTTATAATTTTCTCCAAATTGAAAAATCACTTAAAAATTTAGAAAAGATATCTTATTGTGATCATGTGAATAAAGAAATAAAAAAGCGTAACTGCATTTTGATCCAAAAGAAAGCTAGCTGTATAAGCCATCAATACATCCACGTGAGAGTTTAAGTCCGCATTTTGCTTACCACTAAAACAAAACAAAATGAGAACACTAAACATACACAGAAATGGTCGTGGTTTAATGGAATTGACTCCGTGCGCGAGGATATTGGATTCCGGTTGCCTCGTAGTTTGTTCTGGTTTTCTGGTGAGGATGGTATCCCAGGTAATGGTCAGCTCTTTGGGTTAAAGTTGACCGGTTTTCTCCATACGTTCATTCGGTTTTTGCTGTTTGAGTGGGTGAGGTTTGGCTTCTCTATCCTTATATTTTCTCGGAGGATTTTTTCCAGTTTGTTTGGTGGTTAAGTGGCTCCGATGTGAGGTGTTTGGAGTATGGCGGTGCTGTCTTGTTTCGTTTCCTCTCTATCGGAATCCGGTGGGTTTTGCTACCATGGAGATGGTCTTTGGGTCCATGTACGCAGGCTGGAGATGGTACTTGGTTCACTCTGGTCTATTTGTGGGGTTAAGGTTTCAGAGGGTACTGTCGTCTATGACTCCTGGATGGTCTTTCACTATGAGTCGTCTTTTCAAAACTCCTCTGTTCGGTGCTTCTCCGTTATGCTATGATTGAAGGCTGATGCTTTCTTGTGGAGTGGTGCCCTTGTTCTTTTACGATGCTCTGATTCTATCTGGTGTCAGAGTTGGTTCTTTCAACTTAGAATTTTACTTCTTCGGTTCTCGAAGACTTCAAGTGGTGTAGCGGTTCTCGGTTGCAGTCGTTGGTCGTCCCTGTGGCACGCTTGGATTTACTCACATCCCAGCATTGCATAAGATCACTTGAACTTGTGTGGTGGTGCAGCCTTTCTGCTCTTTGCAAGTCTTGAAGCTTTGGGTTGGTGCTAGGCGGTAATTTTGAATCCCGCGTTTTGGATGGTTTTCGTTTTCTGTAACTATTCCGTCTCCAATAAATGCTCGGTTTGTCAATGCGGGTGTTTGCCCTCTGGCATGACGGTCTGATTGTGCCGATGGATGCTCTTGAAGTCTATTGTTAGCTGTTCTTAGTCGCGCCATACCTTAAAGATCAGACTCACCAGAGAGACCAAAATTACTGTATTTTCATGTACACATTATATTGAAATTATTTAACATTTTTGAAAGTTAAAAAACTTATTTTAAATGACTGAACATTCTTAAAAATATAAGTTTACAAAAACTAATGTGGAAAAAGACTTTCTTGGAAGTCTTTTATCATTAGCTAGAAATATTAAAAAACATGAATGTTGGTAACCTCCTAATTATCACCAATTAAGTGATGAATTTTATTTAGGATCCCAAATATTGTCTAAAACACATGAATTAGCAATAAAATCTTAAGAATTCACTTTAAATATGAAGGAAATGAAAATTTATTATACATTGTCGTAGAAGACTTATTTTCAAGAAGACTTCCAGGTAAGTCTTCTGTTTAGGTCATTTATGCAATTGAAAATTTTCAAAGGAAGACTTTCAGAAAAGTCTCCTCTATAGAAGACTTCTTGAAAATTTTCAAATGAAGACTTTCAGAAAAGTCTCCTCTATAGAAGACTTCTCTAGAAGTTTTCCTATGTAATTATTGGCTTACTTTTCTAATAAAAAGACTCTCGAAAATACCTGAGAAGACTTACCTGGAAGTCTTCTCGGATAAACAAGTTAGTTTTGCAATTGACCAATCTGTTTCGGAAATTTGACTTTCTACGGAAGACTTCCAGGTAAGTCTTACCTAGAAGTCTTCTCAACCTTTACATTAAGTCTACTGAAGTCTGCGTAGGTTAGTTTTGCAATTGGCTGTATTTTACTTTTGTTGAGAAAACTTACCTGTAAGTCTTCCGGCTAGGAGACTTATAGGTAAGTCTTCTTTGATTACCTTAGATTTGACCAGAATCACGGAATAAAAATCTGGAAGACTTCCAGGTGAGTCTTCTGGCAGAAGACTTATCTAGAAGACTTCAAAGTAAGTTTTCTGCCCTGTAGACTTACCTGGAAGTCTTCCAATTTAAATTAAATATTTTAAGGTTAAATTTTCAATTGCAAAGTAGTAACCTACGCAGACTTCAGAAGACTTAATGTAAAGGTTGAGAAGACTTCCAGATAAGACTTACCTGGAAGTCTTCCGTAGAAAGTCAAATTTCTGACACAGATTGGTCAATTGCAAAACTAACCTATTTTTCGAGAAGACTTCCACGTAAGTCTTCTCAATTTTTGTTTGCCAACAAAGAAAATTCAAAAATTTCCACCACATTCGTTTCTAAAAAACACACAAAAATTCAGTTGCAAAACTAACATATTCTTTGACCAGAAGACTTCCGTGGAAGTCCTCTAGAATGAGAAGACTTACAAAAGCAAGTCTTCTATTGAACAAATCTGGAAAAAAATCAATTCATACTTTCAAGCCCTGAGAGAACTTGCTTAGTTTCCCAAACACACAGAACTTCACTAGAACATCTATGCAATCGTTAATGACCAGAAATCGTGAGTTTGAATAGCTATATGACTCTCAAAAAATTTAGAATCAAAAAGTTTGGATTTGTTTGTATGAATATAACTATAAAAGTTAGAGAGATGTAGTTTTTAAGCATAAACTATGCGAACAAATGAGTAAATTTTGTTTTTAGATGCATTAAGAGCTTCATTTTGGTTGTTTATGGTTGTTGGGTGAATTGATGGTAATGGAATTTTCGTGATTAACTGATGAAGATGAGGATGCGAGAGTAAAACACTCATTTTCAAAAAATAACAAATGTAAATAAAATTAATGGCATTTTTATAAATAATTAGAACTTCTAGGGTGGATTGGACAAAGAAAATGTCCAAAAAGTTAGTTTTATGTTTGACTTGGAGTTTTGAGTCATTTTTGAAAAATCCCTATAATATAGTCATGTATTTTTATATTGTGTTTAACTAGTTTTTCATTTTTTTAGGGTATCGCATATATGTACATATAATAAAATCAGTTAAACTATTAAGGTACATTATTATTTGTTTTTCAATAAATTATGAAATTTTAATATGTTGACAATTAAAATTCAAATTTAAAAATACTCATTTAAAATTAACTTATTTTCTATAAATATATTATAACATATGCATGTATTTTAATCATTTATTTACTAAAATTCATATATATTATTTTCTTAAATTTATGCATGTTATTTATATTACATGTATTATTTATGTATAAGTGAAAATATTTTTATAATCAATAAATATTTTAAAACAATTTATTAGATGTACTATAACACATGCATATATTTATTAAAATAATACTCCCTCAGTTTCGAATTAGATGTCATTCTAGAGGAAAAATTTCGTTTCAAAAAAGTGTCGTTTTAGAGTTTCGAGACAAAATTTATTATGTTTATATGATATTCTATTTTTCTATTGGTTGAAAAGTGGTTAGGTGTATTGGTAATTGTGTTTTTATATTGAAAATATGTAAAATTAAATGTTTCCTTAATCTGTGTGTAAAAACCTAGAATGGCAAATAATCTGAAACGGAGGGAGTAAAAGATATTGATAGGAATTAATATTTTTTCAGATATTTAATTTTTAAAATTATTGTTTAACATTTGGTAAAATATGTTAAGTCGATAAATTAGTTTAACTAGTTAGATCTGCATTAGTTTAACTTGATCTGTTTGATCTGAATTTATTTTTCTTGATCTATATTTTGTGTTTTATCTACGCTTTCTTGATTTGCATATCATTCAAAGCTTAAGAGAAGATGAACCGCCACGTTTCAAGATGAAAATAAGGGCCTGACTGATTCTCCCGCCATCATCCGCAAACGCAGCTTTTGCGGTTGGTAGCGGTTGTTGATGTTTTGCAACAATCACAGAAAACGCTATAAACCACTTCAAATTGCTTTGAATCTCTAAAATTCAAAAGCTGGTTTCAGCTAGCGTTTGCAGTTGCGGGAGTTTGCGGGAGGATAAAAATATTTGTTTCCAAAAAACTATATAAATATAAAAATAAAATATTAAATTAAAATAATTGAAATACTGAAATATTTTTATTATAAAAATTTCCAAAAAAAGTTTCTTTAATTTTAAAAAAATTATTAGTGCAGTTTTTTTCAATAAAAATTTTATATTTATCATGAAAATATGATTTTAATATTTTGATAATTATATAAAATATAAATATTGTTAATTTATTACTTAACCGCTGTTGTATTTGATGATAAACCAGTCATAAGTATCCCGCAAACGCAACAATTTTTAACCGTTGAACCAGTCGTATAAATCTCTTCCCATCCCCAAACGCCCGCAACCGCAACCGCAATCGCTGGGTTGTAACCAGTCAGACCTAAATCTTTCCTTTTTTCTTTTTGTCACAAGAAGATGAGAATAACGGCTTAACTTATCACAGGGAGGTAAATGTTTAGACAAGTTAAAAGTTAGATTGCACCATCAGCTTCTCACAACGCCGTATATAATGAAGTTAAAGTTAGAGCATGTTTATTGCATCCCTTAAAGCTGGGTCTCTTAGCGTACGGTCCTTTAGCTTAAGGGACATGCAATAAACATGCCCTAAGCATACACGTGTGAAATTTTATGAGTTTCTTGATAAGAGGTAATGTTGGCTAGTATAGAGTCAAAACGCAATTTTTGACAATTCCAACTATAACATCGAATTTAGTAATTGAAATTATACCAAATTTGGTGTTTTAGTGT
This sequence comes from Eruca vesicaria subsp. sativa, assembly GCA_932364175.1. Taxonomy (NCBI): domain Eukaryota; kingdom Viridiplantae; phylum Streptophyta; class Magnoliopsida; order Brassicales; family Brassicaceae; genus Eruca; species Eruca vesicaria. The sequence goes on along the minus strand of CAKOAT010142155.1, from coordinate 73,666 downwards.
CAATTTTTCTTTATCATCTTCAAATATGACATCAAATATTATACCAATAACAATTATATATATTATTTATGTTTTAAGTTTTCAATAGTTTTATATTCTTTTCTTTATAATGGATAAATAATTATTTTATCACACTTAAATATTCTATTTGTTTATTTTTTAACTTTATATATATAAAGTTTATTGAAATTTATATTTTTGGTTTAAAAATATTATAATTTTTGTTTATATAAAATATTAATATTCAAAATTATATTACAAAAAACGATCAATTATGTATTAGTTATTGAATTTAATTTTTATGATATTTTATTTTTAAAATTTATAAAGTAAATGATAATATTCATTTATTAATTTCTTACTTGAAAAGAAAATTAAAAATATTGTAGTTATGTAAAAATAACTTAAAACATATAAATAATACAATATATTTATGTTTAGTTACAAATTTGAACTAATTAATAATAATATTTGAAATATATCACTAAATGAAACATAATAAAATATGTATATAAAATATTTGGTGTGATGAATAGTGTTACACCAAATTTGGTATAATACTATTTACCCTATACCAAACATGGTGGGATGATGACATTTTTAGTGTTTAATTGGAGATAAAATCACACCAAATTTTATGTTTTAGTGTCCCATTGAAATTGGCCTTATATTCAATAAGAACACTAAAAGCAAAAATAATTCTATAGAATACTAATTGCAATTAACTTCAAAGTTAAATAACAATACACTTGTCAGATTTCTTGATCTTTTTAAGAGAAATTCTTGGGCTCACTTCCTTGGGTAAACCTCTAGTTTCACCAACTAATATGATTTCATTATTTCATATTAGATATGGTCCCGTGCGTTGCACATGTTTGATTTGATGTTTTAATATTTATAAAATAGAAAAATAATAATTCATTTTATAGTTTTACGATTTTTTTTGTGTATGCTGTGTGAGATTTATTTTATAAATTAAGCATTCGTATTTTATATTAGTTCCGGTTAGTATTTATATTTTAATAAGCACATATTTTATTTGATATTTTAATTTTACAAAGGAGATAAAATAATAAATTATTTTATTTTTTAGGATTATTTTTGTCTATGTTGTGTGAGATTTATTTCAGAATTTAGAATTTGTTTACCTATATAAATTTTGGTTAATATTTGTATTTTAATAATCATGGCACATAAGTATTTGTTTATAACTTTGTACTCATACCTAAAATTTTAAACATAAGAGTGAAAAAAAATTGAAAGTTAAATAATTTAACAATTAGACATAAGCACAATGGTACATAAAAATAACAAATTGGCATTGACATTAACTTACCTACAACATCATAACTAATTTGTAATTAAAAAAAAACAACATAACTAATTTTATAGCGTCTATAAAACAAACACACATAAGCAAAATAGGAGCATTAACTTATGTACAATATCAAAAAATCTATAGTACATACAAACACCTAAGTATAACTATGACCATAACTAACGTACAATAGCATGACAAATATAACATTAATAAAAATGATCACCACTTTAAGCATAATAGAACATAAAAAATGGCACGAAAAATATAAAACCCTAAAGGGCTCTGACGGCGATGAAGAAAGTGAATGGCGCTCCAGCCCTTCAAACAATCCTTCCTGCATAGATCCATCACTCTTTGGTGATTATCTGGTAGGGAAGATCATTGTCTTCGTATTACCATCATCTTACCATCGATCTTCGTCGATTTTTACGTATCACTGATTCACGGTTTCACTTCTGCAACTTTGGGTGCCTCTCCTGTACGGTGGTTTCTTCGTTCTCGTTTCCCGTGATCCTAAGCACTCAGCTTCGTCTTAACTGGTCTTGATCTTTGTCGAGACCATTGTCACGAGAATATCACACTGCAAATTTCCCTTACGTTTGATCGGCTTGCTAATCCCTTCAGTAGTGGGCGCCTTCGGTTGTTTCGATTCACGACGCTGCTATTTTTCTGTAGTTAGTACCCTTCGGTACTCAAGTACACACACATGGAGCGCTCGTACCGTTTGAACTCGTCTCATGTGATCGAGCACAAAGGAAAAGAGATGGTTATGGATGATGATGATGAGCCTATCAGATTAACTGAGCAAGACAATGCTTTTGTAATAAAAGAGTATAGGATGTCTCTCATTGGAAAGATCCTAAATCATAAAAAGCAAAACGTTGAGAAATTGATCCAGACAATGCCGGCTCAATGGGGAATGGAAGAGAAGATTACGGCAAACGATCTCGGCAATGGCAAGTTCCTTTTGAACTTTACCAATGAACAGGATATCAACTTTGTTCTTTCCAAGGGTCCGTTCCACTTCAATTTCTGCATGTTTGTCTTGGTTCGTTGGGAACCGGTGGTTCATGATGACTATCCCTGGATTATACCCTTCTGGGTTCGTCTTGTTGGGATGCCCCTTCATCTCTGGACTGACCGCAATCTCCGAGATATCGGAGAGAGACTTGGACATGTCGATACGATTGAGCTTACGGAGGGTAGGATGCTTATTCATGTTGATTCTAGGAAACCTCTTAAGTTTAAGAGGAAGGTACTTAGCCCTAAGGACGAAGAAGTTACCATTACCATCGAGTATGACTTGTTATTCAAACACTGTACCTTGTGTGGTCTTATGTCACATGAGAAAGGCTATTGCCCAACCATCTCCACAGCACCGAAAGCTCAGGAACGGAGTGGCGTTTTCTCGAGGGTTCAACTTCAGCCTTTGCTGGATGGAAGTAGGGAGCACGGCTTTCATAAGAACCGCAATGGCCATTCTGAGACACAACCTTCGTCACGAAACAAGTACTTGGCGAGTCGAGATAGAGCATATGATCATCGTCATGAGAAGGAGCGACATGGCTTAAGTGCGGCTCTGCCTCGATCAGCTAGCATGTCACGTAATCGTGATAGGAGCAGTGACCGTGGACTAAGGGGGCGCAATGAAAGGAGTTATGCTGCTCGTCGCTTTGATTCCCGACAAGCATTTGGTCCTTATGACCGCAGGTCCACCAGGGAATGGCGTGAAAAACCAGTCACAGCGGCTAGTAGTTTGGAGAGAGAGGGGGAGAAACCAAGCAAGTTCAATGTTAAAGAGACAGGGGTGGCTCCTGCATTACCGTCTGTAACTAGCAGTGACCATGGTGATGTTGAGGCTCAGGTGGGAGGTAATGGTGCCGAGAGTGGATCAGGAAGCCAGAGTAGGAAGATGGCTAGTATCATTGTCTCTCCACCACTTCGAACAGCAACTATGGAAGATAACGTCACAATACGGAGTAGAAGCGCAACAAGATCTTTGTCTTTTGTGGAGGCTGAAGCGGTAGAGGAAGGGGAGCAAGTCATTGAGGCTTTAGCTGATATGGAGACAAATGATACTGATGATGCAACGAAAATGACTAATGAGGAGTATGATGATGCTGAGGATGATCTTCTGGGGGAAGAATTTATGGAGGCTAGTGAAGAGAGGAGAGTTGGTGGCGATGTGGGTTTGAGAAATAAAGCAGATAGCAAGAAACGATCCGGTCGCTTAATTACTTCATCAAGTAATCCAGGGACGAAGCCGGGCTTCCTCCGTTGGGGATCCCCCAGGCTGAGAGTAACTAAGACATCGGCGCAGAAGTCTTCTCGTCACAAGGAAAAGGCTGGGCATGCGCGACATGTTCCTAAAAAGATTCAAGGAAGAACGCACACAGGAAATGGTTCGATGGGATCCAAAAACCCATCCCCCCTTCATCCATGAGGACAATCAGTTGGAACTGTCGAGGTATTGGGAGCGACCTCACAGTTCGACGCCTTACGGAGATGTGTCAGAAGCATCGCCCAGGATTTGTGTTCCTCTCTGAAACTAAGAATAGGAGGCTGCTGTTGCAAGACATTCAGGCTGACCTAGGATTTGATCGTTTGTTTACCGTTGAGCCACTTGGTCTCAGCGGGGGTTTAGCTTTATTTTTTATGGATGAATTTCAAGTTAATGTACTTTTTTCAAATAACAGAATGATTGACATTGAGGTAGTCATTGATGGAATAAAAGTCTACATGACATTTGTTTACGGGGATCATGTACTTGATAGACGAGATGTAGTGTGGGAACGTCTTACGCGTTTCTCAACAACAAGAAGTGGACCTTGGTTCATGATAGGGGATTTTAACGAAATAACATGTCATGCAGAGAAGGAAGGAGGCAGACAACGCCCTGATAGTTCCTTTCTGCCATTTAGACAGATGCTAAGTGATTGTGGTATGCTCGAATTTCCTTTCACAGGAAATATGCTATCTTGGGTTGGTAATAGAGCAGGAAGAACGACAGTTAGATGTCGACTTGATAGGGCGGTGGGGAATGAGGATTGGCATGAGAAATTCCCTCATTCCAAAGTCAAATATATGAGACTCTGGGGATCGGATCATCGTCCGGTTCTCGCTGATATCCTGAGAAAGAAACCTAGGAGAGCAAGAAATTTTAAATTTGATAAGAGATGGTTGGATAATGATGAGCTGAGGCAAATTATTCTGGAAGGGTGGAAGTCACCGGATCTTCCTCTTGATGCAAGCATAATGGAGCATATTGTTAGTTGTAGGCGAGCTTTGAGCGAGTGGAAAAAACAGCATAACCTGAATTCGGAGAAGACTGTAGAAGAGCTCAAGGAGAAGGTGGATCGTCTATCTTCATCTGATGATGCAACTACTGAGGAGATTGGAGCAGCCATTAAGGAGTTATCCGATGCCCTTAAAGCAAAGGAATTGTTCTGGAAGCAGAAGTGTAGGGTATTTTGGTTGAGAGAAGGGGATAGGAATACAAAATTTTTCCACGCCCTTACGAAGCAGCTCAGAGCAAGGAATAGGATCAGTCAATTATTGGATGAAAATGGAAATGTTGTGGAGGATGAGGAAGGTTTGGTAGCCATTGCTACAAACTATTTTAGACATATTTTCCAATCCTCGAATCCAGAAACAATAGAAGAGGCTTTATCAGAAGTATCGACGACAATTTCCCCAGCGGATAATGTGTCCTTGACAGCTCCTGTTACTGTATGGGAGGTCAAATTGGCGCTTTTTGCGATGCACCCAGAGAAAGCTCCAGGTCCAGATGGAATGACGGCGCTATTTTACCAGAAATTCTGGGATATTGTAAAGGAGGATTTAACTCGTATGGTTAATCAGTTCCTTTTTGAAGGCGTAGTACCACCGGGTTTAAATGATACCAATATTTGTCTCATACCAAAGGTGGATAAGCCGAATCAGATGAGCCAGCTTCGTCCTATTAGCTTATGCAATGTTAGTTATAAGATTATCTCTAAGGTCCTATGCCAGAGATTAAAAAAGTTTCTACCCGAAAGGATTTCAGAAACCCAGTCAGCATTTGTTGCTGGTAGGCAGATATCGGATAACATTATGATCGCTCAAGAGTTATTCCACGCTTTAAGGACAAAGCCGAGTGGACGAAACAAGAGGATGGCTATAAAAACGGATATGAGCAAGGCATATGACCGAATGGAATGGTCCTTCATTGAGGCTACCATGAGGAAGATGGGATTTTCTGAGGTCTGGATATCTATGATAATGAGATGTGTAACGTCTGTGAAGTACAAAGTCCTCATGAATGAGAATCCGAGAGGAAATATTACTCCGGAGAGAGGTCTTAGACAGGGGGATCCTTTGTCTCCTTTCATTTTTATTCTGTGCACGGAAGCGCTCGTTAGCCTTCTAAATCACGCAGAGAACCAAGGAAAGATAACGGGGATGCGCATCACGCGTGCGTGTCCTTTGGTATCTCATCTTCTCTTTGCTGATGATAGTCTGTTTTTCTGTAAGGCGGAGCCCCGTGAATGTGAAGAATTAATGAAAGTGGTCAAAGTGTATGGAAAAGCGTCTGGACAATGTATTAATTTTGATAAATCCTCTTTACTCTTTGGTAAAAGAATTGGACTGGATGTGAGACAAGAGATCAAAGACACCCTGGGGATCCAGAATGAAGGTGGAATGGGTTCATATCTAGGTATTCCGGAGGACATAAGTGGATCCAAATGTAAGCTCTTTGCTTTCCTTAAGGACAAGTTGAGAGGAAGGGTGAACGGCTGGACTGGTCGTTGGCTCTCGAAGGGTGGAAAAGAAGTTATGATAAAGTCAATCTTGTTTGCTCTGCCGACGTATGTAATGTCTTGTTTCCTTCTCCCATTGGAGATTTGTGAGAATCTAGCTAGTGCCATTGCACAATTCTGGTGGAGTTCCAATCCGCCGAAAAGAGGTATGCACTGGTCGACTTGGGATAAACTTTGCTTACCTAGAGAAGAAGGTGGAATCGGCTTCAAGATGATTCATGAGTTCAACCTTGCGCTCTTAGCAAAACAATTATGGAGATTGGCTCAGAACCCGGACTCTCTGGTAGCTCGAGTAATGAGAGGCCGGTATTACAGATTGAGTACGCCTTTGCGTCAAATCAGTACTAGTAGCCCATCATATGTGTGGACAAGTATTTTGGCTGGTAGGGAATTACTATTACAAGGAATTAGACAAAAAATTCATTCGGGATATGAAGTTAAAGTCTGGGAGGATCCTTGGATTCCTACCATACCTGCGAGACCAGCAACCCCCATTAGCTCCGGTTTTGAACCCGAATATGCGAGTGAGCGATCTGATTGATCAAACTACGAAGTCTTGGGATGATAGTCGTCTTCACGACTATATAGATGATGCTGACATACCACTAATCAAGAGTTTGGCCATTAGTTCCATGCATCGACGTGATACTTTCTGCTGGAGCTATACGAGGAATGGGCAGTATACTGTTAAATCTGGGTACTGGGTAGCACGAAACATTTTGCGAAAGGAAGAGGATCCAGAAGTTCATGAGCTTAGTATTACTAAACTTCAAGCACATGCTTGGAAGGTCAGGGCCCCCAGAAGATTTGCCATCTTATGTGGCAGATAATAACAGGGCATATGGCGGTTACGAGTATTTTAAATTATAGACATATGAGGTGTGACAACCATTGCCCTCGCTGTGGGGAACCAGAGGAGACGATCACTCATGCAATTTTTGAGTGTCCACCTGCATTACAAGTATGGGCGCTATCATCTACGCCTACCAACCCTGCTATGTTCCCTGTCCAAAGCACGTACGCCAATATGGATTATCTGTTCTGGAGGAAGAATGCGCTAATAGAACCAGAATTAGACAGGGATCCTTTTCCTTGGTTAATCTGGTACATTTGGAAGGCTAGGAACGACAAGCTCTTCAGAGGTATTGATAGGGACCCATTGGAGGTTGCACGATATGCAGAAAGTGAATGTCAGGCATGGTTTAAAGCAAATGAGCAGGAAAGTCCGGCCTCAACTGAGAGTGGATCTAATGAGGACCAAACCTTAAGTTTGGGGAATATATGCATGGTAGATGGATCTTGGACTTCTACAAATACTTTCAGTGGATGTGGATGGGTTTTGATTGATAACTCTGGAAATAGTAATCTCATGGGATTGCGGAACTTTGATCGAGTGGAGTCGGCGCTGCAGTCAGAGTTGGCAGCACTGCGATGGGCAATGGAGAATATGCTTCAACATTCGCCATGCCAGAGCTTTGGAACTGATTGCAAGGAGATGGTAGAGATGCTCAAGAATCCTCACGCTTGGCCCAACTTCTCAACAGAGCTGGAAAAACTGGAGACCTTGAAGATCTGTTTTCCTGATTTCAAGATTTGTTATGTACCTAGAGCACAGAACGGTGTTTCTGATTCTCTAGCGAAGACAGCTAGGTCGTTTTATCGTAAACTTGTGTATGTTGGTTGTTCTATTCCGGTCTGGCTTCCCAGACCACCTCAAGTGTCTTGAGTAATAGATCAGCCGTTTGATGTCAAAAAAAAAAAAAAAAAAAAATAGAACATAAAAAATATTTCAAGTAATTATTCTACAAATATTATTTGTTTAGGATTTGAAAAAAAATAACTATTATTAAACACTCTTTTATAATTTTCTTATGTTCACGGTTTAAGAAAGATAATTAGTATCAGATATCTTTTTCAGTTACCATTTCTTAAGTATTTTAGAAAAGGAAATTAGTATCAAATAAATTATTGTGCAAATCCTTTTTTGTTTAACTTTGTAAAATAAAATGGTTTAGAAAAATTGCTATTAAATAATTTTTAAAATTACTTTTATTTGTAAAATCGCTTCATTATCTTAGTATATATATTTTGTTAATCATGATTTATTTAACATATATAAAAAATTAAAAGGAAAACTACTATTAAATAATCCCTTACAATAATATTTTCTTTAGAATTTTAGAAAAACCAATTGGTAATTAATAATTGTTTTTATGAATATTCATTTTTTTGTTTAGAATTTGCAAAAAGGAAAATACAATTAAACACTCTTTATTTTTCTTTACACAATTTTAAAATTAATTTATTTTTTTATATATATTTTTTTGTTTAGGATTCGTGAAAATTAAAATTACAATTAAACACTTTTAACTTCTTCTTTTTTACTTTTAAACAAATTTTTAAACTAATATCTCCAAATTTCGTTTTTATTATCTTAGTATATATATTAAAAACCATCATCAGTTTAAGAAGAAAAGAACATACATAATATTTGAAATAATTATTCTACAAATCTTATTTTGTTTAGAATTTGAAAAAAGGAAAACTACTATTAAACTCTCTTTTATAATTTTATTATGTTGAAGATTTTAGAAAAGGACAATTACTCAATTTTCTTTAATTACCTTTTCTTCAGGATTTTGGAAATGAAAATAAGTATCAACTAAATTATTTTACATATCTTTTTGTAATTGTTTAAAAAAAGGTTTAAAAAGTGCTATTAAATAATTTTAATATTAATATTATTTGTAAAAATCCTTTTTATTATCTTAGTATATAAATTTTGTTAATAATGATTTATTTTACAATAGATAAAAATTTAAAAAGGAAAATTACTATCAAATAATATTTTATTCATGATTCTACAAAACTCCGATTGGTAATAAATCAATTATTTTACGAATATTGTTTTTCAAGATTTGTAAAAAGAAAAACTACAATTAAACACCCTTTAATTTATTTTTACTTTAAACACTATTTTTTGTAAATATTTTTATTTAGGATTTTAAAAATGGAAAATTACTATTACATAATATTTCTGATTATTATTTTTAACAAATCAAATATTTTTTGTAAATATATTTTATTTAGGATTTGAAAATGGAAAATTACTATTATATAATAATAATTATTATTTTTAACAAAATCCTTTTTTATTATCTAAATATATATATCTTAATATATAAAGTTTGTTAATATATGAATAAGTATAGTTCTTTTGTTTTTTTGTATATTTAATTAGGATTTGAATAAAAGAAAATTAACATTAAACACTTTTTTTACAATTTTTTCTATTTATAATTTTTGAAAATGAAAATTAGTATTTAATAAGTTATTTGTACATATCGTTTTTGGTACAAGATTAAAAAAAACGAAAATTGTATTAGTTTTTCAAAAAATTGTGTTAATATGTGAATAGTGATAGTTCTTTTTGGTTTATGATCTTTTTAATTAGGATTTGAATAAAAGAAAATTAACATTAATCACTCTTTTACAAATTTTTGTTTAAAATTTTAAAAGATTTTAAAAAGGATAATTACTATAAAATATTTTTTACAATTATATTTTTTTAATGATTTAGAAAAAAGAAAATTAGTATTAACATATGTCACAATCTTATATATATAACTGACATGTGTCACGATCGTGTTAATTAGTAACTTTGAAGAACCAAACTTTATAAAATAAGATTAAATATCATTTAAAAAAGGAAACAAAATATTATCAAATTATATTATTTTTTAAAATTAAAAGATAAAAATAAATAAAAAATAATAATAGTTGCAAATATTTTTTTTTAAATATAATTTTAATACCGTCAGCAAAACACTAAACCCTAAACCCGTGGGTAAATCCTCAATACTTGGATTAATCTTAATTGCTAGGATTTATGATTAATCCAAGAGTATAGATTTTATCTAAGAGTTTAAGATTTCGGGTTTAGTGTTTTGTTGACGGCATTAAAATATGTTTTAAAATGTCAAGGATTTATCCAAGGGTTTAAGGTTTACAGAAGGGTTTTAATGTTTAAAATTTATGGTTTAGGGTTTAGTGTTTTGATAATAGTATTAAAAAGATTTAATTTTCTTTTGCAGCTACTATTATTTTTTATTTATTTTTATCTTTATATTTTAAAAACATAATATAATTCGATAATATATTGTTTCGTTTTTTAAAAGATACCAAATATAAAAGCTTTACTACTTTTAAGAATGTACTCCTAGAAGAATTATGTTAAAGCTTTACTATATATATGTAAGCTCTTTAGAGCTAAAGAAGATCTTCGATCATCAATAATAATAGCTTTAAGAATTCATATTTTCTCTGTTCTTCTGAAGTTCAACTTTTCTTTTCATAATCACAATTCCAACATTCTACAAGTTGTGAGATTTCACAATATGCAATCAATTCAAAATTTTAAAATATCATTTTGTCATTAGTGTTTTGAGGATACTAGTTGCATAACCCCCGCGCAAGCGCGGGGCCGTGATCTGTGTTTTTTTTTGTTGTTGGTTTAGTGGGTTATTCTAATAATACCAAATAATGATGAAATGGAAAGAATGTAGCAAGAGTGCAAAGTGAAAATATTGTATATATAATGTGTTAAATGTTATTTATATGCGAAATAAGGTTTATAGGAATAACTAAATTGTAATATAGTTTTTAGTGTATAAAAATAGATGTCTATATTGTTTTTTATGTTGGAAATAGTTTTTATATCGGATGTCAAAACTTGATATAAATATTTATTTATAATATTTATATTTGTACTAAACGATTTATCAATTTGAAAATAACTTTAATTTAAGCTAATATTTGTTGTTTGGGTTTCAATAGATAGGTTTGGATATGTTTTTTTGTAAGTTTGGATTTTGTTCATGAATAATGTGGNATAGTTTTTATATCGGATGTCAAAACTTGATATAAATATTTATTTATAATATTTATATTTGTACTAAACGATTTATCAATTTGAAAATAACTTTAATTTAAGCTAATATTTGTTGTTTGGGTTTCAATAGATAGGTTTGGATATGTTTTTTTGTAAGTTTGGATTTTGTTCATGAATAATGTGGTATTTTTCTTTACGGTGTCATCGATTATAGAAATCCATCCGCCGGAATCTGATAAAAATGAAATTATAGTAACTATTAAAAATTGAAGAGAAATTACATAGTTATTTTATAAATAACAAAACTATGTATTTTATTTTATTTCACATACATAATTTTTTGAAAATATATATTAGGAAATATGTTCTAACAGTAAAAATATATATTAGGACATGATAGTGCCGCGTGAGACTCATTTTTTCTTCTTTTTTTTTGGATATTCGTTTTTTTGATCCATTTTTAATTGTTTTTGGGTTTGAGTTCGTCAAACTTTAGGATTTTTCCACTATTTTGGGCTTTAAACAATAAGTCCAGAGGAAAAAAAACATAAAAACATTAAAACTAAAAAGTACATATGATAATAATCCAAACAAAAAAACTAAAATACATAACAGCTGCGTGGTTTGAACCCACACACTTGCAGATTTAATTAAATGTCTTATACCACTTTGCTAAAGTGTATTCATTGTTCATAGTCATTTTAAAAAAATTATAAGCTTTTAAAATTTAAATACGCGGGGCCCACTCGGCTGCTGATGTGGATAGCCTTAGGAGCTTCAAAAGTGAATCATTATTATATAGACTAGGATAAGACCCGCGCCTTGCGCGGGATGAAACTATTATTTTTATTATGTTTTGAAAAATGAAACAATAGTTCGGTTTCATTCGGATTATAGGTGTTCAATCCGGATATCGGGTTTCGGTTCGGCTCAATTTTTTGTCCGATTTTTTGGTATTTCGATTATTAAAATATAACTACTATTCTAAATCTATATG
>CAKOAT010142155.1:19721-52466 GCA_932364175.1 Eruca vesicaria subsp. sativa | reverse complement strand
GTTGAAGACATTGATGACGACGTTGTTGTTAGAGGTTGAGTTTAGGTTGGGACCAGGAAACTGACCGTTAATGAGGATCACCTTTTGAGGAACACCGAGAGGTGAGGCTGTTCCGTAAGTCACGTTCCATGTATAGAAGAAGTAAGGATCGCCAGCGTTCACTATAGCCACCGTAGAGACGAGGCAGACCAACACCGTTAATAACCTCCCCTCCATTTTCTTTTCTCTTTTCCTAGAGGAAAAGGAGACTAATTTTGGTTTCTGTGTTACGTATAACTAACCCTTTCCTAAGCAAGCTCTGCTCTGATGAATACTCTTGTAATTTGGGTGTTTCAAAGTATTTATGCATGGAAACATAACTTCTATTGCAAGATACCGTTACCATATTTTGCGTTCCATCTCTAATTCAGTTTTCTATATGTGAAAATGGTGAGGCAACAAACATCTTTATCTCTGTTTCTCTTTCTGGTTTTGAAGGTTCCAGAACTTAAATCACAACAGATCGTATTCTAATATTGGAAATGTTCCTAAGGATGCATGTTTAATTACACGTCAAAAAAAATGTTGACATGACAATGGTAACCAAAATAATATTACCTCTGTTTCAATAAGATGTCTATTTTAGTACACATATATTAATTTTTTAATAAATTTAAAATATTAATGTATTATTTTTTGTAATATACTATTTTATAAAACTTTTGATCAATAATATTTTAATAAATATTTTGAAGTTTATAATTTAACATTAACTAATGAATTGAAAATATGAAATATAGATCTTTTAAAAATAAGACTTTTCTTTAAAACATGTATTATATTGAAACATAGGAAATATTGTAAGCTTTTTTATGGGTAACATTTTTCCCGTCACCGCCAACAACATAATCTCTGTTTTTAAATAAAACAATATTAATATTTAATAAATTCAGTTTCATATTTAATTAAATTGTAATCTTTGAAAGTAAATTGACAAGTGTTATTAGAGATTCTTATGACTATCTTATAGTTTCTCATTTTAATCTCGTTTTTATTTTTGATTTATTTATTTTAAAATATTATTTATATACAACTAATGGAAGTGTATAATGCTAGAAATTCCAAATATTAATACTACAAAAAAGCATAACTTTAATAAGGAAGAATTAAGAAAAGATGAACTGTAGTAATAAACTTCAATTTAAAAAGCCCTAGCTCTCTGACGGCGACAAGAATGGAGGCAAGGAGTCCAGCCCTCGCTGCATCTCATTCTGCATATATTTCATCACTCTTTGGTGATCGATCTGCAGGGGAGAGCCTCGTCTACGGCTTCTCATTGCCTGGTGTTAGTGATGATAACATGAAAACCTTGCCGCTCTGTATGCATTCATGAGTTTCGACTTGAAGAACAGAGACGACGCTGCTGTTGAATCACCCCTTGGTGATCACAGACCCCTACAGATCAGACCGGCCTTTGTCGTCTGACTCTGTGACTGTTTTTTATCTGTTTCGATTGCGTAACCCACAATCATAATCACTCCGTCCTCCTGTTATCGATTGCCGTTGAATTCATCGCTCATACCCCTCACCATCATCGCTCATCATCGCATCATCATCGCATCATCAGCGCTCACCATCATCGCTCATCATCACTGCTCATTATCATCGATTCGCCATAAGATACCATAACCCATATCATAAGTATGGGAAATGAAAATCGCTCACGATATGTCCATCAGATGGACACCAAGGGCAAGCGGATTCTTTACGCTGATGATGACTCTCCAATTAAGTTAATTGATCAAGATGATTCCTTTGTAATCAAGGAACACCGCATGTCTTTGATCGGAAAAGTCTTAAACCCTAGGAAGCAAAATGTCATTAAGTTGATAGAGAAGATGCCTTCTCAATGGGGTGTACAAGATCAGATTACTGAAAATGACTTGGGGAATGGGAAGTTTCTCTTTAACTTCACCTCTGAAGAAGATCTGAACCACGTCTTGCGCCAAGGACCTTTTCACTTTAACTTCTATATGTTTGTGCTGGTGCGCTGGGAACCTATTGTGCATGATGACTACCCATGGATTATTCCATTCTGGGTCTCCATTTTCGGGATGCCTTTGCATCTCTGGACAGATAAGAACTTGAGAAACATAGGTGGCCGGATTGGAGATGTTGATACCATCGAGTTAACAGAGGGGAGCATGTTAATTTTTGTGGATTCTAGGAAGCCATTGAAGTTTAAAAGACAAGTTCAATCACCTGAGGGAGATGAGGTTTCCATTAAAATCAAATATGAGCTCATGTTTAAACATTGCACTACCTGTGGCCTTATGTCACATGAGAAAGGCCAATGCTTGGATGAACCGAGGGACAATACTAATGCGGGGCGTGGAGATGTATTCTCGCGGGTGCAGGCGCCTCAGGATCAGCCCATTCGCCCGAGACAGGAGAATAGAGGTTAAAATGCTGGCGTCAGCTCAAGACATATCCCTTTCGTCGACAAGATTTCGGCATCCTAGCTCTCCGTATTGTTATGGACATAGAAACCATGACGAGTATGATGCTCGACGAAACAAGTATGGGCAACACTTAACTTCTCACAAGGACTGGGTCATGAGATACCGGGATGACCGCAAAACATATAGACAGGGAGACACTCGTCACAGGACAGGCCCATACAAGAGACATAATGATCATGTTTGGCGTCAGAAAAAACAGGATGGAATATCAGGGTAAGAGTGGGATGAGAGACATGGAAGACCTTCTACACCTTTAGGAGATGATAGTGTTGCTCCCTATGGGTAACCGGCTGGATCAGTTGTCCCTGCACTTGCTACGACATCTATACCTCGCAATGCTATTGATAAGGGAAAGGCGAGTACTTCAGGGAGGCGGCTTACGAGCGCTATTGTTTCCCCAACTGGCACCGCTCATGTGCACGAGGGGAACATTACCATTAGAGAGAAAGAGGCAACAAGAGCTCTAACCTTTTCACCAAATAGCCTTCAAGTTGAAGTTAATTGTGGGAACCGAAATTCACCTACTGTCAAGATTACGTAAATAAGGGAACTTTGAGTAAACCCTAAGTTCCCAGAGGATCCGGCTATCTGCGGAACCGCACAAGAACAATTAAGAAAACAATGAATGCGAAATTAAAGTATAAATAAACGAGATTAAGAGCAAGAAGGATCTTATTCTGAATCTGCGTAAGAACGGTTACAACTAGAGTGGCCTTATCTGCGTGAGCCGTCGGCGAAATCCCTAACTCTAGTAGTCTAAGACCAAAAACCCTAGTTGAGACGCAGCTCGATAACAAAAACGGAAAAATTCCTAAATGCTAAGTTTGGTGGTGAAAGCTTTGAAAACTCATCCCCTGCTTCTGCCCTATGCCTCTTGCTTATATACTCCCTTCCTAGGCGGTTTCTTCTTTCCATTTCGCCCAGATTCGAGTTTATAGAGAATCTTCCATTTATCTCGATCTTTCATTTTTCCCGCGGAAATCTTCTATTTATCTTCAAACTTGCCATTTCCCTTCAAACTTGACTTTTATCCTCCTCCTGCGGGTAAATCGTCAAAACGTTATCGTATCTTCGGGTAAGATTTCGTTAAAGTCGCGAGATGGGCTTTTATTACGTTTTAGGACCTTCCGAACCGTTCTGCGATAAATCCGTTTCACGACTTTGTACGAGACCGTTTCCTGATACAATGCCGTTTTTAATAAATTCCTCGAGCTAATCATAAAGTTTAGCTACGTTCGCTTTTCGGTTAATCATTGCCGTTTTTACGATTCACTCGACGTTTTTTTTTTATAAAAACGCGTTTTTTACGATTTTACGAAAAACCTCAAATAAATCGTATAGTTTAGGAAATGTTCGGTGTTTCGTTTAACCGTTGCCGTTTTATACGATTTCCTTGAGTTCTTTTCGAGAAAACAAAGTTTTATGGTTTCCGTCGCAAAACTCGAACTGTAAGACGGATCGAGATGAACGGGAGACATTTCGACCGTGGTTCGGGACATGATCGTGTTGAAGGACGTATGCCTTGAATATGGAACGTGGGAGATCGAGGCTCGGGATGGTCGGCTCGACGTACGACGAGCCGAACTGGATCGGTTCAGCTCGCCGTACGGCAAGCTACCTGGGAAGCATCTAGCTCGCCGTACGGCGAGCTAGTTCGGCCAAACTAGCTCGCGGTTTATGGCGGTTGCGGTTTTTCGCGGTTTTGCACTTAACTTGGACGATCGTGTAATCGACGTTTGTTTCGTTCTTCCGAGATAATGATTTTCAAGTCTTTCCGCGGATTTCTCTCGTTCGGAAACTTCTTTGATAAAACGATTTCTCAAGTTTTATAAAACGATTTCTCGAGTTTTATAAAACCATCTCTTTGAGTTTTATAAAAGGATTTCTCGGGTTTTATGAAACGATTTCTCAAGTTTTATAAAACGACTTCTTGAGTTTTATAAAATGATTTCTCGAATTCTATAAAATATTTATTTTTATCTTTTTGCGGAAAGTTTTAGCTATTGATTCCATCGTACCGATTTTGACCCCAATAGTTAGCCCCCAGCTCGTAAGAATCGTGGAGTTCTTGCAAGCGGATTTAACTTGTTCGGCAAATTTGGTAGAATTAGGCGGAACTTTAATGGCCAAAAGTCCAAAGGTGAATAGTAAACTTTTTTCTTATAAGTATATGGAGTAAATTTTTGAATTCTTTACTCATTCTCCATAACTTTTTCTAAGAAATTTTCTCTCTACTTCCTTTGAATTTATTTCCCTCATAGTTGCCAAACATGTTTTCAAAAAGGAGAACTCGTTCCTCAATCAGTTCCGATTGTCGCAGCTCTGAGGGAACGAGCTCACAACCTCAAGTTATGATGCCGACAGAGGAGTCCTTGTTTCCTTCGATCGATCCGAGAGACCACGGGGCGTATTGGGCGCTAGGGGATGAGTCGGGATCTGCTAGACCTGAGACCTGGGTTCCAGCTTTGTTTGATGCCAATCGAACTCCCGGATTCCCGAATTCAGCTCCTCTTAATGGTTTTGAATCCATGCAGAGTTTTTCCGAGTCCCATAAGCCGTCGAGTTTCGCCTCCCGCTTGCCGGGGAGAGCGATAAGGCTGCGCCTGATGGCTTTTTTACGTGCTACAACGTATTTTTGTGGCAATGTCATTTATGGTTTCCGATCCCAGAGATCATCGTTCGATATCTTCATAGGCTGGGATTATCGATCAGCTAGTTGACTCCGCGAGGTTTACAACAACTCGTTGGTCTTTTGACGCTGAGCTACGAGTGGGGAGTGACCCTTAGCGTTGACCATCCTGAGGGTTTACTGAGACCCGAAGAGAAATCGCAAAGGATCAATTTACGCCCCGTGCGGAAATTGTTACTGGTTGCTCGTTGAACTATCCTTCTTGGAAAAAAAATTTTCTTCTATGTGCGTATTGACAGCGCGTCAGTCTAGGAGGACTGCATCCCATTTTTCGCTACCACGTGGGGTCGGAAAGGTATGTGATTCGAGTGCATACGAATTACCCCCTTCTCGTTTCTTTTTTTTATTCGCTTTCGTTTTTTGTAGAGACCAACCCTTTACCTCCGTACCCCGCGGATCTTCCGGTTATCACTTCCTCACTTCAATGCGGGGAAGTTGGCTGGGGTAGTTTCTCTCTGCAGCGTGTTCGCCGTGCGGTTGCACTCTTCCGATCTCGGCTTTTTGCGGATTCTCCGATTCATGAAGAGGATCCTTTCATAGGAGAATTCGTCCCGTACGTGCCTTCAATGAGGAGGGGTGAGTCGAGATCTCGGAAGGATAAACACTTGATCGTTGAAGATGACACGTCCGACCGTATTGCCTCTCCCGAGAATATTCTCAAAAATTTCCTTGACAGTCAGGTGGAAGAAGGCGTTTGGACGAATGCGGGCAGATCGTCGACCTCCAACTTTCCGGGTAGCGATCCTGATCATGTTCTGGAGTTTGCTAGAGGGTCTGAGCAAGCTAACGAGGTTTGTGGTTGTTTTTTTTATGAGCGATTTTATTATCGGACGGTTTCCCTTATCCCCCTTTTTTTTTTTTGACAGAGCCTTCTTGCCATGGGCCGGGCCCTAGATAAACGTAGTGCCGAAACTCGTCTTGCTGATTTTCGAGCAGATATGGCGGAAAAAGAAGTTGCTCGCCTTCGAGCGGAGATTGAGGTCAACCAAGCCGAAGAAATGGTTGAGAAGGAGATAGCTCGCGTGAGGGGCGAGTGTGCGGCTAACTCTCGCCGTGTCAAGAAGCTTTCCGACCAGAGAGTCCGTTTCGCCCGCCGTGCAGGCAAGAGGAAATGAGGGTCCGTCGCGAGCGGTTTTCGACTGGTTACTCAAATTCCGAGGTCGCTCATCGGGCCAACGGCGATTACCTCGAGTGTCGCGGTGTTGTTCATGGGTTGTCTCTTACTCAGAATGTGGGTTATTCGTATGCTAAAGAGTATTCCTTGCAGTTGGAGCGCTTGGATCAGAGGAGAGACATGCAACCTGAACTATTTGATCTTAGGGCGCGCTTGTGGGATCACTGGAATCCCATCGTAGTGTCGCTGGATTCAGTCGAAGTCGGGACTGAGATTCTGGATGCGAGTGGTGAAGTCGATCGGCCATGGATCGATGCTAGCGATGGCCAGGGCTCGGCGTCCGTGTTTGATGATTTCGATGTGTGATGTTATTGCTTTATGATTTTGTTGTTGTTTTTCCGGGACTGGCCGTTGGTGGCTTTGAATCTCTGCCGCTGGGCAGCGTGTATCCGAATGAAAACTTTTAATAAAAAGATTTTCTAAGTCTGAAATCTGTGTTTTGTTTTAGATGTAGAGGGAAGAGTACGAGTTGTCGTCTCACATCTAACTCTTGGTGTAGATCGTCCGGTTCGTTTACTCGGAATGTTTCGGTTTCCGCGAGTGTTTAGATGTGGGCAAAGAGACATGCCTTTAGGATCTCGATTCATGCCTTGAGACGTTAGAGACCAGTGTGCTGGGTTTAGGGCAAGACCTAGGTTTACTTTCGGATTGAGGCTATGCGATAACTAGTCGGCTTTCGTTTTGCATGTTGCGATTTTAACATGATTCCATACCGATTTAGAATCCGCGATAGGTTCTCGGCTTATACGATTTGTATGGTTGGAATCGAGCATCTCACCGGGAACAATTTCTAAGTTTCCCGGAAGTGCTGACCAAAAATTTGGATTTCTTCTATAGCGCGCTATTTTATCCTAGTCGGATGTATGCGAACCAGTAGGTCAGTGCGTTTGTTTAGGACGGCTAGAGTGCTCGACGGGGCCAATCGCCGAGCGTTTGTGTTTTTATAGTCGCGGACAGACATAGTGAAATATTTTTCTCAAGAATTTAGGCGACGTCTCGCCGGTCTTCTTTGAAAATATTTGGTGTACAAGTTTTTATAGAGATGATTAAGTAATTGTTACTGCGGAAGGATTTTCCGGATGTTTGGACTTTGTGTTTTTTGATAGTATAGGAAATTTTATAATGTTCTAACTTTGCCTTTATTAAAAAAGTTCTGAAAGTTTTTTGATTACAAAGTTAATGTTATTAAAAATTTGGGAGTATACGAATAGTCGTATACGCACCCACTCCCCCCCCCGCCCCGTTTTTGAAAGGGGGATAGCTGAACTCGTCTTTAGGCGAGCTGCCTACCTATTCCTTTCGGAAATCAAGCCATCTCGTAGTTCTGATTGTTGGTGCGAGTATGCTTACTCGGCTGTCGCAGACTTTTCGATCACTTTAGTCGCTGGATCGATGTCTTTGTCCGAGTTTGTCTCCTCCGGTTGGGTAGAAGTGATGGGAACGGAAACTTGTTTTTTCTCGACCGTTGCTTGTTTTGGGTCGTCTTCCGCGGGCTGTGGCATGATCTTTGCCCGTTTTGGTTTCACAATTGTGACCACCAATTGCCTCAGCTTATGTTTGGCTAAGAAGCAGGATCGTGACTGTCTTTGGCATCCCCAGATTGCCGCGACTCCCGTAGGAGTCGGAAACTTGATGCCTAAGTGATACGTCGACAGAACCGCCTTCATGGAATTTATCCAAGGGGTGCCCATGATCACGTTGTAGATGGCCGGGAAATCGACTACCGCGAAGATGACGATTTTCGTAGTCGGATTGATCCCAAGGTCGGATTGATCCCAAGGTCATGGATGTCTCGCCGGAAAAGCTGGTCAACGGTTTTGGAATCGGTTCGACTTCCGAGAGATCAATTCCCATGCGCGCCAATGTGTTGCGGAAGATCACGTTGACAGTAATCCCAGTGTCGACAAGGATTCGAGCGACTTCTAGGTCGCTTATCACTAAGTCAATGACGAGGAGATTGGTGTGTGGTTGATCGATTCCGCCAGTTTCTGCATCGTCGAAAGAGATCACCCCCTTTGGAGTGTCATCCGACGGCACCTTCCAACTTGAGCCGGTTTCGGCTTTCCGTTGGTAAGATTTGATAGACGAGACGGTGTCGTTGTAATACTGCGATTCACCGATAATCATATTGATTTTTTGGCGGTTAGCGTCGTTACCTTTCTCGTCTTGCCTTCGTCCGCTTTTCTCGCCCGACTGGTTCCCTTGGGGTGGAGTTTCCGCTCGCTGGTTCCTGTCGTTTTTCGGGAGGCGATCTGAATCACGGATGAGATCCTTGACATTAGATATCTCAAAGAGTTCTCCCGCGATCAGTTTCGCGGCAAGCCTGGCGCCGAGAACTTTGCAGTTCACGGTGGAGTGTCGCCAGGTTTGGTGGAAATCCCAAAAGGAATTCTCATCGTAGTTCGAATTTCTTGTCCATATGTTCCCCGTAGTGCGCCCTTGTTCCGATCCGGAGTTGATGGCGTAGTTGTGTGCCCCTTGGAGATCCTGCCCCTCGTGATGGACGAACTTGTCGTTACAAGAATTTTCTTCTTCTGCTTTTGCTCGGACGCGATATCCTTTGCGGATGTTTTCGTCGGCTTATGCTTTTCGAACAGGACTTTAGTCTCTTCTTCGATGGTTATGTAATCGGTTGCATCCTGGATTGTCCGTGGTTTTTCAAGAGTTATCCACTTTCGAAATTTTGGCTTGAACCAGAGCGATTTCCTGAGCGCGTAGATGGCGGCTTTGTCACTGATTCCGCTAACCCTAACCATGACGAGTTTGAATCTGCTCATGAAATCTCGGAGTGATTCGTCCTCCTTCTGCGACAAGCTCCAGAGATCAGCGTCAGAGGTTTCCGGATTGATGAACATTGAGTACTGCTTCAGGAATTTGGAAGCGAGTCGGCGGAAACTTCCGAAATTCTGCCTAGTTTGGCGAACCAATCGAGCGCCGCTCCTAGGTTTTCGACGAAAAGACGGCAGTAGCCTGCGTCTTTTTCGTGATCCTTGAGCTTGGCTCGTCCCATGGTAATCTGGAAGGCCTGCAGGTGCACTTTGGGATCAGTCATCCCGTCGTAAGTTGGCACCTTAAGTTTTCCGGGATCGGGTAGCTTGACCTTGTTGATGCGAGCCGTAAAAGGCGTTTTCCGAGATTCGTACAGTAGCCGATCGATTTCGGGTGCGGCGCTGGTGACATGGTGAATCTGGGATTTCACCGCTTTTATCGCTGAGGACGTTTTGGTAATGTACTCGCGGAGATCGCGAATCTCGGTCAGGTCGCCAGCAGTTTTCCGACCTCGTCAGCGTTTGCTGCGAGTAACCGGAGATCGCTCCTCGGCAGTTTTTGCGTATCGCCCAAAGTAGAGCTCCTCCTCGTCTCCAGTAAGAGAACACTCGGGAGAAGACTCTGGCGTAGGGCTGCGAGTTTTTCTCCTCCTAGAATGGACGTCAGCGTCCTCGTCTGACGAGTCGGCTTGGTCACTCGTTTCTAGGTTAACCCTTTCGATGCCGTCTCACTTGGTCTCCTGTTCGCGAGTAGGAGATTTTCCGATTCGTTTAGCGTCGCGTTAGGGTTATGTTTTCCGGAATCCTTCTCCGCTAAGTTACCCTGCTCGGTTCTGGGGCGATCCATAGGAGTCGCGAAATCGAGCCTCCTTCTGCGGATTTTAGTAGTTCTGAGGGGGCGAATTGCTCTGGTTTTCCCGTTTAGGGTTTCAACCTGTTCTGCGAGCGAACTAATGAGCTAGTCCTGCTCTTCCGATTTTTTGTTAAACTCGGAGAGCATCTTTTCGATGGTCTCGGCGTTGGCATTTGTAGCGTTGGCCGCGGGTGCATCTTGTGGTGGTGGTGTTTTATCAACGTTGTCGCGTTCGTCGCGAATTTGTTGGTCACCAGTCATCGTTTCTTCGTTGAGCATGTTGCGTTTTTGAGTGTAAGATAGATACGACCCCCCCCCCCTCCTTCTAGCGCCAAACTGTGGGAATCGAAATTCACCTACTGTCAAGATTATGTAAATAAGAGAACTTTGAGTAAACCCTAAGTTCCCAGAGGATCCGGCTATCTGCGGAACCGCGCAAGAACAATTAAGAAACGATGAATGTGAAATTAAAGTATAAATAAACGAGATTAAGAGCAAGAAGGATTTTATTCCGAATCTGCGTAAGAACGGTTACAACGAGAGTGGCCTTAGCTGCGTGAGCCGTCGGCGAAATCCCTAACTCTAGTAGTCTAAGACCGAAAACCCTAGTTGAGACGCAGCTCGATAACAAAAACGGAAAAATTCCTAAATACTAAGTTTGGTGGTGAAAGCTCTGAAAACCCGTCTCCTGCTTCTGCCCTATGCCTCTTTCTTATATACTCCCTTCCTAGGCGGTTTAGTTTTTTCATTTCGCCCAGATTTGAGTTTATCGAGAATCTTCCCTTTATCTCGATCTTTCCTTTTTTCCCGCGGAAATCTTCTATTTATCTTCAAACTTGTCATTTCCCTTCAAACTTGACTTTTATCCTCCTCATGCGGGTAAATCTTCAAAAAGTTATCGTGTCTTCGGGTTAGATTTCGCTAAAGTCGCGAGATGGGCTTTTATTACGTTTTAGGACCTTCCGAACCGTTCTGCGATAAATCCGTTTCACGACTTTGTATGAGACCGTTTTTTGATCCGATGCCATTTTTTAATAAATTCCTCGAGCTAATGGTAAAGTTTAGCTACGTTCACTTTTCGGCTAATCGTTGTCGTTTTTACGATTCACTCGACGTTTTTTACGATTTTACGAAAAACCTTGAGTAAATCGTATAGTTTAGGCAATGTTCGGTGTTTTATTTAACCGTTGCCGTTTTATACGATTTCCTCGAGTTCTTTTTGAGAAAACAAAGTAATACGGTTTCCGTCGCAAAAATCGAACGGTAAGACGGATCGAGATGAAATGGGAGACATTTCGACCGTGGTTCGGGACATGATCGTGTCAAAGGACGTATGCCTTGAATATGGGACGTGGGAGATCGAGGCTCGGGATGGTCGGCTCGACGTACGACGAGCCAAACCGGACCGGTTCAGCTCGCCGTACGGCGAGCTACCCGGGAAGCATCTAGCTCGCCGTACGGCGAGCTACTTGGGACGGGGCTAGGTCGTCGTACGGCGAGCTAGTTCGAGACAACTTGCGGTTTTCGCGGTTTTGCGCTTAACTCGGAAGATCGTGTGATCGACGTTTGTTTCGTTCTTCTGAGATAACGATTTCCAAGTCTTTCCGCAGATTTCTCTCGTTCGGAAACTTCTTTTATAAAACGATTTCTCGAGTTTTATAAAACGATCTCTTCGATTTTTATAAAATGATTTCTCGGGTTTTATGAAACGATATCTTAAGTTGTATAAAACGACTTCTCGAGTTTTATAAAACGATTTCTCGAATTCTATAAAATATATATTTTTTATCCAGTTTTGGCTATTGATTCCGTCGTACCGATTTTGACCCCAACATTAATTGTTTGGAAAATTATCAAATGATAGAAGCCTTGAATGATGAGGAGCAATATGAAGGTGGAGTGCTGGAAAGCGAGGGGCAAGACTTTGATTTATTGGGGGAGGAACTCAAGGAAATGGAGCAGACTAGAGGTCGATCAGTGTCAGAGAGTTCCACGTCCCGCCGGACAAAACATAGGTCATCGAGGATGAATGTTCCTTTGGGCATTCAAAGTAACAAGACTGAGTTTCTTCGTCGGGGATCACCACGCTCACTGGTAGCGAAATCACCTGCGCCAAGAGGCAATGAAAAGAATACGAGCAGCAGACAGGTGGGGAAGAATAGCGGGCGTGCTTCAAACAAGAGAGAGGGTTTGATGGGTTCCAAATACCCATCAAAGGCTCATCCATGAGGACACTCAGTTGGAACTGTTGAGGGATTGGAAGCGACCTCACAGTTCGACGCCTTACGGAGATATGTCAGAAGCATCGCCCAGGACTTGTGTTTCTTTCTGAGACGAAGAATAGAAGGCTGCTGTTGCAAGACATTTAGGCGGACTTAGGATATGATCGTTTGTTTACCGTTGAGCCACTTAGACTCAGCGGTGGTTTAGCTATATTTTTTATGGATGAACTTCAAGTTAATGTTTTATTTTCAAATAACATAATGATTGACATTGAGGCAGTCATTGATGGAATAAAAGTCTACATGACATTTGTTTATGGGGATCCTGTACTAGAAAGAAGAGATTTAGTTTGGGAACGTCTTACGCGATTCTCAACAACAAGGGATGGCCCTTGGTTTATGATAGGCGACTTTAATGAAATCACCTGTCATGAAGAGAAGGAAGGAGGAAGACAACGCCCAGATAGCTCATTTTTGCCCTTCAGGGAAATGTTAAGTGATTGTGGTATGTTGGAGTTTCCTTACATAGGGAACATGCTATCTTGGATTGGAAATAGAGCAGGGAGGACGACGGTTAGATGCCGCCTTGATAGGGCAGTTGGGAATGAGGACTGGCATGAGAAATTCTCTCATTCCAAAGTGAAATATATGCGACTCTGGGGATCGGATCATCGTCCGGTACTAGCTGACATTCTTAAGAAGAAACCTAGGAGAACATAAAAAATTAAATTTGATAAGAGATGGTTGGAGAACGATGAGCTCAGGCAAATTATACTTGAGGGATGGAAATCACAGGATCTCTCACCAGACGCTAGTATAATGGAGCATATTGCAAGTTGCCGGCGAGCATTAAGTGAATGGAAGAAACAACATAATCTGAATTCAGAGAAAATGATGGAGGAGCTCAAGGAAAAGGTAGATCATTTATCTTCAAACAATGATGCCCACTACTGAGGAGATTGCGGCAGCTATTAAGGAACTATCTGACGCTCTTAAGGCGGAGGAGATGTTCTGGAAGCAGAAGTGTAGGGTATTCTGGTTAAGGGATGGAGATAGGAATACTAAAATTTTTCACTCCCTTACGAAGCAAAGGAGAGCAAGGAATAGGATTACACAATTGCTGGATGGGAATGTTGTGGAGGATGAGGAAGTATTGGTAGCCATTGCTACAAATTATTTTAGACACATCTTTCAATCATCAAATCCTGAGGATATAGAGGAGGCATGATATCACTCAAATGTTTAACCCTAAGGAGTGAATTACTCTCTCAAATAAGAGGTTCAATCGTAGTACTTAGGGATCGAATCCACAAGGAACTAGAGTCACAAAAGATATAATCCTAAGTGATTAAGCTAGGTTAAATAGGTTTAAAACAATAAAATAAAAGTTGGTAGCAATGGTAAGTTGCTAGGGAAAATAGGTTTTGGGTTTAAAACAATAAAAGAAAGTAGTTAGATTCAAGGTTACTATTCAGAAAATCAGGATTATAAATCTATGGATGTCTTAACGAATTGCTTGCAAATATATGAGAACTTCAATCCTTAGAAAAATCTATAGCTGTCGCTATTAGACTCGTCCATTGATCTGATTGCCTACAGTATCGATCGATGTTGCTATCGCAGTGTCGATCGATATGTTTTGCCGTCGATCGATGACTCTATAGGAGTATCGATCGATATAGCATCAGATCGAATTGAAACTGTGTTCACCCGAGAATTTCTACTAGACCGCCTATCGCACGTGCCTAATAGAGTCTGGGCTTAGCCAAATGATTTCAGGATAATGACTATTAGATTAGTCACTCCATAATCATACCTCTAGGTAGCAAATCTAGAGTAAGAATTAGGGTTCATTTGGATAATGAATATAACAATTCAACACTCCATAGTTGGGGCTAATCCCTCATAACTATTTGAACCCCAAATCTAACAAATGAATCTACTCAGACATAGCCAAGAGATTCATAGCAAAATAATAAGATGAAAAGAAAATACTTTATTGCTAAGTATAAAATAGAATACAAAAACTTAGATAAAAACTTTCTGAATATCTCTCCATTTCTTTCTAGGGTTCATAGGCATAACTATAAATATGAGTACAATTAGGTTAAAAACTCGTCAGGGGCAATCTTGTAATTTGGTGAGAACTTGGGCTTCAATTCGGCCAAGTAAATCTTGCTCATCACGCTCTGTATCGATCGATGGTACATGGTGTACATCGATCGATGGAGTATCTCGACTTCAACTTCTACGGAAGCGTCATCGATCGATTACACAAGGTGTGTATCGATCGATATGTGTCTCTCATTGTCGAATCTTCATAGTCATCTTGGAAAACTCTCCTTTAAGCTCCATAAGGAACCTAAATCATCACTTTACTACAAAATGCTCATGAACCTGGGTTGAGGCATATCGGTCGATGGGGTAGGGTGTGCATCGATCTATGGGCGTCGGAGGAAGGTCGGGATAGGAGGTTGTTCTTCATTTTCTCAAAGAAATCGGTACTCTATGGCTCGTTCCTCCTCATAATCTTCATCATACTCCTCCTGAGTAGTGATACTAGCGAGCTTGGGCATTTAATGATCGTTTTCCCACTCATCGACGCTGAAATCAGCGTCTGGGAACTCGTCTTCGATCTGTTGGAATACCCTATCGATCGATGACCAGGTAGTGATGTCGGTCGATGGGTTTGCAACGGTATCGGTCGATGGAGAAGGGTTGTCATCGGTCGATACTGCTTTTTCGGTTTCATACTCTCCCATAGAGTCATACTCGTGGGCAGAGAAACAGGTGGCTACGATTGTTGAGCTTGCTGACCTTGGAAACTTGATGACTGGAACATGGTTGTAGTGGATGGAAGGGTTGATAAGGGTTAGGCAGAGCTTGTTGGTTTGTAGGTCACAAACGGCTCCAACTGTGGCTAAGAAGGCTCTTCCAAGTAGTAGAGAAGTCTTGAAGTTGAGCTTGTTGGAGAGGACATGAAAATCTGTAGGAATTAGGGTTTCTCCAATCTGTACCTCAAGGTTGCGAACGATGCCTCCAGAGCTTTGCTGAGAACAATCCACAAAGATGAAAGTTTCTTCAGAAGGCTCTATCTTCAGACCTAGATGGTCTGCCATAAGCTTGGGTAAGATGCTAACTCCAGATCCTGTATCACATAGGGCACGAGGGAACTCAACACCTTGGATGGAACATGGTATTGTGAACTTCCCTGGATCACTCTTCTTCTCCAGTGTTATCTTCTGCTTAAGGCTGTTTCTGACTTGGTTAAACATCCTCCTGATGTCTTCTTTTGTCTCCTTGGTTTCTCTGAAGAACATCCACAATCTGTGTGAAAAATAGGCTTCTTCAAAAGGTTTCTCTTTAGGTATTCTGAGGACTCTTTTTCTGAAGCTTGATAACTCCTTCTCATTAGCTTCTCTTTTATAGGGCTTAGGTATCTTCTCTTTACTTTTTCTGAGAACTCTTCCCTGAGTTTCCTTTTCTATCTCCATGGACTCAAAGATATCCGTGGGTCTCTCTTTTAGGGCTGCTGTAGGGCTTCTGGTGGTGTAATACTTCTCCCGGAAAGCGTCAAGATGTGCACTATCAATCTTAGGAAGCTGCAATCGGCCTTGGGGTACTGTGTATCGATCGACACCGGCTGGTGTGTGTCGGTCGATACCAGGGTCTTGGTGTCGATCGATGACAGGGTCATCATGTCGTTGATGACAGGGATTTGCGGATGTGGGTGACGTGCTGCGAAGGCGGCATGAGACATAATCTTGACGGAATTGCACTCGCGAGGGTTTTCGTCTAAGTCTATTGATCGACACTCGTCAAAGTCTATCGATCGACGTACTAAAGGCGATATCGATCGATGTTGAGCTGGTGATATCGATTGATAGTAGTCGTAGGCGAAATCTCTTTTACTCTCATCATCAGATCTCTGAATCTCTTCTACTACCTCTTGCCAAAATTCATCATCCAGGATGGCATTGATGTTCTGGTTGTGGGCAAACTCCTGCTTCTTAAGTGCTGCTCCTGTCTGAAACACTTGGGTCTCTAGCTTCTTCACATGGGTGCTGAGGGCATCTATCTTCGTGGTGAAGGTGGTGTAGACAGAATCGATCTTTCCATTGAAGTTTACCTCGAGTTTCGTGGTGAAGGTGGTGCTGACTCTCAAGTATCTTGTCTATCAATTCTTCCAGTTTAGTATCTTGGGTAGGTGGGTGTGGATTTGAGTAGAAGGCACTTCCATAGCTTCTGTTTTTGTTAGGGTTGCTGCTGCTGAAGTTGTTGGGCATCTGGGAATGCTGGTTGAAGTTGCTTCTCTGGCCTGTGAAGTTTATGTATCCTCCTTGGTTACCAGATCTCTGAAAACCAGCTCCACTAATCCAGTTGACATCTTCTTCAACAATGTTTTAATCTTCCACTGAACATATCTGCTTGTTTAGGAGCTTCTGAATGTTGTCTAGCTGTGCTTGAACTTCATTGACATACTCCTTCCCAATGGATGATGTAGTCTGCGTCACAGAGTTCTTTGTGCTGTTGCTGGAAGTCAAGTTATCAATTAGCTTGATAGCATTCTGAGGATTCATGGTGGTGAAGTTGCCATCACTAGCTGTATCAAGGGCTCTCTTGAAGTCTGGGCTGATGCCTCTGTAGAAAGTGCAAAGCAGTTGCACTTTGTTGAATCCGTGGTGTGGGCAGTCTCGCTGGTACGATTTGAATCTGTTCCAAGTATCCTTGAATGATTCTTCAGGGTCTTGGGTAAATGTAGCAATTTTCTTCCTCCAGTCTTAAGCGCGTGAATCGTCAAAGAAATTGCGCATGAAAGCATGCTTGATGTCACTCCAGGTGGTAAGGGAACCTGGTGGTAGTTGTCTCAGCCACTGCAAAGCTTCTCCAGATAGAGAGTACTTGAAAAGCTTGCAGAAAAGATAGTCTTGAGGGACTCCTTTTGCTTTGACTAGGGTTACAAGATCCTCGAACCTCTCCAGATGGTCCATAGGATGCTCATGGGGAAAACCACAAAAAGGGATTTGTCCTACAAGTGTGTAGTACTGCGGCTTGAGCTCAAAATCTCCTCTCTGAATAGCAGGAGGGAGGATGGCTGATCGGTTTGAATAGAACTGATCCGGACGGTTGTAGTCAGCCAAAGTTCTTGTCTCTTCTACGGGTTGAATGATGCATGTAGGTGCAGTGTCTTCTTCAGTAATGACCTCTTTCTGATCATTCAGCTTCTGACCTGCTGCATTTCGCAGGTGACCATCTTGATCACACAGGTCTCCATTCTCATCGGGTATGAGAATCATAGGCGCTACCATGTCTCGCTGGTTAGTATCGATCGATGTAGGGTGAGGTGTATCGATCGATGTCAAGTGAAGGGTATCGGTCGACGAATGGTTGTTGATGTCGATCGATGAAGTGGTGTGGGTATCGGTCAACGAACGATTGTTGATGTCGATCGATGGGATGGTGAGGGAATCGGTCGACGAACGGTTGTTGATCGTCGGTGGAAAGCGCGTATCGGTCGATGGAGAGGTGTTGGTATCGATCGATGTGGAGCGTAGGTCTTTGCGGATGCTACGTTCCAGATTGTTGGGATCTCCTGAGTACAAAAGTTGCTTGTCTTTGTTGCTTCTAGTACTGCTGGGCATGTACCTGAAAAAGACAAAAAGAAAAAGAAAAAAATTTTGTGTCAAAAGATTGAAAAATAAAAAGTAACAAATAACCTAGACTGAATCAGATTAAATCTAATAGTGATCTTAGTTCCCCGGAAACGGCGCCTCATTTGATATCACTCAAATGTTTAACCCTAAGGAGTGAATTACTCTCTCAAATAAGAGGTTCAATCGTAGTACTTAGAGATCGAATCCACAAGGAACTAGAGTCACAAAAGATATAATCTTAAGTGATTAAGCTAGGTTGAATAGGTTTAAAACAATAAATAAAAGTTGGTAGCAATGGTAAGTTGTTAAGGAAAATAGGTTTTGGGTTTAAAAACAATAAAAGAAAGTAGTTAGATTCAAGGTTACTATTCAGAAAATCAGGATTATAAATCTATGGATGTCTTATCGAATTGCTTGCAAATATATGAGAACTTCAATCCTTAGACAAATCTATAGCTGTTCTTATTAGACTCATCCATTGATCTGATTGCCGACAGTATCGATCGATGTTGCTATCGCAGTGTCGATCGATATGTTTTGCAGTCGATCGATGACTCTATAGGAGTATCGATCGATATAGCATCGGATCGAGTTGAAACTGTGTTCACCCGATAATTTCTACTAGACCGCCTATCGCACGTGCCTAATAGAGTCTGGGCTTAGCCAAATGATTTCAGGATAATGACTATTAGATTAGTCACTCCATAATCATACCTCTAGGTAGCAAATCTAGAGTAAGCATTAGGGTTCATTTGGATAATGAATATAACAATTCAACACTCCATAGTTGGGGCTAATCCCTCATAACTATTTGAACCCCAAATCTAATAAATGAATCTACTCAGACATAGCAAAGAGATTCATAGCAAAAGAATAAGGTGAAAAGAAAATACTTTATTGCTAAGTATAAAATAGAATACAAAAACTTAGATAAAAACTTTCTGAATATCTCCCCATTTCTTTCTGGGGTTCATAGGCATAACTATAAATATGAGTACAATTAGGTTAAAAACTCGTCAGGGGCAATCTTGTAATTTGGTGAGAACTTGGGCTTCAAGTCGGCCAAGTAAATCCTGCTCATCACGCTCTGTATCGATTGATGGTACATGGTGTACATCGATCGATGGAGTATCTCGACTTCAACTTCTACGGAAGCGTCATCGATCGATACACAAGGTGTGTATCGATCGATATGTGTCTCTCATTGTCGGATCTTCATAGTCATCTTGGAAAACTCTCCTTTAAGCTCCATAAGGCACCTAAATCATCATTAATTACAAAATGCTCCTGAACCTGAAAACATACCTAATAGACTCCAAAACATAGAAAATTATCTTAAAAACATATCAATACCATGACCAAAAACGGGTCAAAATCATGGTATATCAAGGCACTCTCTGAAGTGTCAACCACAATTATCCCAACAGATAATGATGTTTTAACAACTCCGGTCACGGAATGGGAGGTTAAACTGGCCCTTTTCTCGATGCATCCAGAGAAAGCGCCAGGACCAGATGGAATGACGACGTTGTTTTATCAAAATTTTTGGGATATTGTAAAGGATGATTTAACTCTAATGGTTAATCAATTCCTATTTAAAGGATCGGTGCCCTCCGGTCTAAATGATACCAACTTTTGTCTCATTCCTAAAGTGAACAAGCCAAATCAGATGAGTCAGTTACGCCCTATCAGTTTATGCAATGTTAGTTATAAGATTATCTCAAAGGTCTTATGCCAGAGATTAAAAAAATTTCTACCCAATAGGATATTAGAGACCCAGTCAGCCTTTTTTGCTGGGAGACAGATATCTAACAATATCATGATAGCTCAGGAAATGTTCCATGCCTTGAGAACGGAACCGAGTGGCCGTAACAAGAGGATGGCTATTAAAACAGATATGAGCAAGGCTTATGATAGGATGGAATGGTCTTTCATTGAAGCCACCATGAGAAAAATGGGTTTCTCTGAAGTCTGGATATCTATGATAATGAGATGCGTAACATCAGTAAAGTACAAGGTCCTAATGAATGGACAACCAAGAGGGAATATCGTCCCGGAGAGAGGTCTACGACAGGGGGATCCTCTGTCCCCTTTCATTTTTATTCTATGCACGGAAGCGATAGTTAGCCTTCTAAATCATGCAGAGAATCAAGGTAAGATAACGGGGATGCGCATCACGCGTGTGTGTCCTTCGGTATCACACCTTCTCTTTGCTAATGATAGCATGTTCTTCTCTAAGGCGGAGCTCCATGAATGTGAAGAAGTAATGAAAGTGGTCAAGACATATGGAGAAGCTTCAGGATAATGCATTAATTTTGATAAGTCTTCTTTACTCTTTGGTAAAAGGATCGGGCAGGATGTGAGACAGGAGATCAAAAACACACTTGGGATCCAAAATGAAGGAGGAATGGGGTCATATTTAGGAATACCGGAGGATATCAGTGTTTCCAAATGCAAGCTCTTTGCCTTTCTTAAGGACAAGCTGAGGAGTAGAGTGAATGGATGGACTGGACGAAGGTTATCTAAAAGGGGAATAGAAGTTATGATTAAATCAATCCTGCTTGCTCTCCCGACTTATGTAATGTCTTGCTTTCTTCTCTCTTTGGAGATTTGCGAGAATTTAGCTAGTGCCATCGCACAGTTTTGGTGGAGCTCAAATCCCCCGAAAAGGGGAATTCACTGGTCGACCTGGGACAAATTATGCTTATCTAGAGAAGAAGGTGGAATGGGCATTAGAATGATCTATGAGTTCAACCTAGCGCTTCTAGCAAAACAGTTATGGAGACTGGTACAAAACCTGGACTCTCTGGTAGCTCGTGTTTTGAGAGGCCGGTATTATAGACTGAGTATATCGGCGGGAAGAGAACTGTTGTTGATAGGAATCCGACAAAAAGTCCACTTGGGATATGAAGTTAAAGCTTAGGAAGATCCTTGGATTCCTACTATACCTGCGAGACCAGCAACCCCATTGACACCGTTATGCATCCGAATATGAGAGTGAGCAATCTGATTAATCAAACAACGAAGACTTGGGATGAGAGCCGACTTCATAACTATGTAGCTGCAGCTGATATACCACTCATTAAGAGTATGGCCATTAGTTCCACACATCGCCGAGATACGTTCTGCTGAAGCTATACAAGGACCAGACAGTATACATTTAAATCTGGATACTGGGTAGCACGGAATATCTTGATGAAGGAGGAGGAATCTGTTGTATGTGAGCCTAGTATCACAAAACTCCAAGCACATGCCTGGAAGGTCAGGGCTCCTCAAAAGATTTGTCACCTTATGTGGCAATTGATAACATGACACGTGGCTGTTACGAGCATCTTAAACTACAGACATATGAGATGTGATAACCACTGCCCTCGTTGTGGGGAACCCGAGGAAACGATCACACATGCAATCTTTGAATGCCCACCTGCATTACAAGTTTGGGCGTTATCATCTACACCTACCAATCCGGCTTTGTTTCCGGTACAAAGCACGTACGCGAATATGTATTATCTATTCTGGAGGAAAAATGCCATAATGGAACCGGCAATGGATAGGGATCCTTATCCTTGGCTAATATGGTATATTTGGAAGGCTCAGAAAGACCCATTGGAAATCGCGCACTATGCAGAAAGTGAGTGCCAAGCCTGGTTCAAAGAAAATGAGCAGGATACATCGGTCTCCCTCGGGAACGGAATAGATGAAGACCAGGCCTTAAGTCTGGGCAACATATGCATGGTGGATGGATCTTGGACTTCTGCTGATCTTTTCAGTGGCTGTGGATGGGTGTTAAATGAATTGTTCGGGTAAGGGCCAGTTAATGGGAATGCGGAATTTTGATAGAGTGGAATCGGCGTTGCATTCAGAGCTGGAGGCACTGCGGTGGGCAATAGTGAACATGCTTCAACATTCGCCATGTCAGAGCTTTGGAACTGATTGCAAGGAGATGATCGAGATGCTTAGAAATCCTCATGCCTAGCCCAGCTTCTCAATGGAACTAGAAAAACTCTTGACACTGAGGATATGCTTCCCTGACTTCAAGATTTTTTATGTTCCTAGGTTAAAGAACGGCTTTTTCGATTCTCTAGCTAAGTCAGCTAGGTCCTTTTATCGTAAGCTTGTGTATGTTGGTTGTTCTATTCCGGTCTGGTTACCCAGACCACCTCAAGTTTGAGTAATAGATCAGCCGTTTGATGTCAAAAATAAAATAAGGAAGAATTACGAGTAAAGTATTTCTTTGTAAATTTATGAGTGCTTTATTACAATTTTACGAGGAACTAAGTATTCCTTGTAATGTCGTCGTAACTTTACAAGGAAATTGATTCATTGTAAAGCCCATGTAAATTTACAAAACCTATACGAGGAAAGAGAAAATTCGCCGTAAACACCTTGCAATTTTACAAGTGCTTTACGATGAATCATATTACCGTTATTTTAGGTGAAAATGTTTTTAAAGTTTGGTTCACCTAACTTATTTCATTTTAATACGTTGTAACCAACATGTGAGAGACTTGTAAATTCCTAGTAAAATATTTCCTTGTAAATCCGTAATTAAAATTTTACCTACCAAACTCGAAAATTTTCTATATATATGGTCATTCTCATTCCAAACCAACACACAAACGAAAAAAAGAAAAATATATCTTGTGGTAAAAATATTTACGCATTGCGGGGTTTAATGTATATGCATAAAGATTTCACCGATAGAGTCTAGGGCTGGGCAATCGGGGTCCCAATCGGGTTTCGGTTCGGGTTCATTCGGATTTCGGGTTTTCGGGTTCATGAATTTCAGCCCCATTCGGATATTATAAAAATTCGGGTCGGATTCGGTTCGGGTTTAGTCGGGTTCGGTTCGGGTTTAGTAACATGCCCAAGATCCGGTTGAACCCGAAATAGTTTCGGTTTCGGATACTAATCGGGTTATCGGTTCTAAAAATACTAATTTATACTCAATTAAACTCACTATATTTTCAATCATTTTATTAAATTTGTGTATTTAGCTTCTACAAACCATATTGTTCTCCTTCAAAATAATATTGTGAAACTCATCTATCAACCATGTAAGATTTGTCAATGAACTATATGTGACAACACTAAACATATCATGATTAATGACAAACCAAAGCCTTGTATGAACGAAATATAATACATAATGAAACATAAAAAATTAAAGTTAACAACTAACAATTCTATAAACATAAGAAGTGCTATTTAAGCTTTTAAAAACAACATTATATAAACTTCAAAACAAATTTATTCGTAACTTAACTTCAAATGTATTGTCAATCATAAACATTAATATTAACCATATAACACTATATATGAGACTAAATATTTGAGTTAATTATTTATATCATAACTAATTATTGTAGGTACTCAATAATATATTAATCTGTTTTGGAAACATATTAGAAATTTAGATTGGATATGATACAAGTTTTTTTGGAATTTTAAAGTTTCGGGTTCTTTCGGATATCCATTTAAGTTCGGGTTCGGTTCGGGTAATACCCATAACCCGAAATANTATTAATCTGTTTTGGAAACATATTAGAAATTTAGATTGGATATGATACAAGTTTTTTTGGAATTTTAAAGTTTCGGGTTCTTTCGGATATCCATTTAAGTTCGGGTTCGGTTCGGGTAATACCCATAACCCGAAATACCGTAAAACAAGATCCATTCGGTACTTATGTCGGGTTTGGATCGGTTCGGGTTCCTTTTTACCGGGTCGGATTCGGTTCGGATTTTCGGGTTCGGTTTTTTTTGCCCAGCCCTAGATAGAGTGACGGAAGCATTTCTTAGCGGGCTAGAGACATTCATGTACCATGCAAGCACTACACCGCTCACACAGAGAAGCGGTAAGATGTTCTGACCTTGTCAAAAGTAAAAAAATCAAAATTTGGCCATAGTGAAACTGTATGGAAACATTTAATATATAGAGGTCTTACACCACAATACTATATTTGGCTTACAGGGAGAAGGTTATGGTGAAAATGAAGCTAGTAGTAGTAATAGTAGTTTTCTGAATGCTGATATAGTTATCATAGTAACTATAGAAGTAATGAAGAACCAAATCATTTGCATAACGAATATAGTTATCATCATGCTAGGGTTCATGACATGATTACTGATGCATTTTTAGAAAATATTACAACAATAGCTGATGAATATGTAAATGTTGAAGAACCTAATTTGGATGCTAAAATGTTTTATGAAATATTAGACGCTGTAAATCAACTAATCTACACTGGTTGTAGAGAAGGTTACACTAAATTTTCTTTAGCAACTAGGATGATGAATATTAAACGGATTATAGTTTTCCTGAGAATTACATGGATGCATTGGCCAAGTTGTTTAAAGAGTATTTGTCAGAAGACAACGTGTCAGCTGAATCTTATTATGAGATTCAGAAATTGGTTTATAGTCTTGGTTGCCATCAGAGATGATAGATGTTTGCATCGACAGGTGCATGATCTACTAAAGAGACGATAAGAAGCTAGAAGAGTGTTGATTCTGCAAGAAGTCACGCTTCAAACCGAAAGGACGTGGGAGGAATAAGATACCGTACAAAAGGATGTGGTACTTAGCAATCACATAGAGGCTGAAAAGATTATATCAATCTGAGAGGACTGCTGGAGCGATGAGGTGGCATGTTGAACATGTCCAGAGGGATGGTGAGATTTCTCATCCATGAGATGCAAGAGTTTGGAAACATTTCAACAAGGTACACCCCGATTTCACCAGAAATATTTGGTGTTTATCTTGGGCTATGCACAGACGGATTTAGTCCATTTGAATTGTCTGGGAGACAATATTATTTGTGGCCAGTCATTCTTACGCCGTACAACCTGCCTCCGGAGATATGCATGGAACAAAAATTTCTGCTCTTGACCATAGTAATCCTTGGTTCGAAACATCCAAAGCGGTCGTTAGATGTTTTTCTTCAACCATTGTTACAAGAGCTGAAGGACTTGTGGTCAGAAAGGGTGAGGACGTATGATTGTTCCATGAAAAGTAATTTTACGATGCGAGCAGTTCTGTTGTGGACGATAAGTGACTTTCTTGCACATGGGATGCTGGATGGATGGACTACACATGGAAGGTTATCTTGTCCACGTTTGTCTTGGATCAACGGATGCTTTTCAATTAAAGAATGGTAGGAAGAGTTGTTGGTTTGATTGTCATCGTCGATTTATTCCCCTTTCCCATCCATACCAAAGAAATAAGACATTGTTTAGGTACAAAAAAGTTGTCAGAGATAATCCTTCTCCATATCTCATTGGAGAACAGATCTTAATGCAAATTGACTACTATAGAGCTCATGAAACTGTTCCGCGTGGAGAAAACTAGCATGTTCCTGAAAATATGCCTGATGGGTATGGGGTCAGCCATAATTGGTATAAGAAGAGTATATTTTGGAAGCTGCCTTACTGGAAGAATTTTCTTTTATGCCACAACCTCGATGTTATGCATATAGAGAACAACTTCTTTGACAACATCATGAATACAATACTGAACGTCCCAGATAGCAAAAATTCAAGGATAAACTTACCTAATATTTACTGAAGAAGTGAGTTACATATCAAAAGCAATGAAAACGCTCCAGTTCCTATCTTCCGATTATCATAGCGAAGACGACTTTGTTTAATTGAGTTGCATCAGAACTTAAGTTCCATGATGGTTATGCTTCGAATCTGTCAAGATGTGTTGAACAAGGTCAAAAGTTCTCAGGAATGAAGAGTCATTATTGTCATGTGTTTATACAACGATTACTTCCATTAGCTTTTGCTAAGCTGCTTCCAACAAATGTACATTAAGCACTTGTAGGCCTTGTTCGGAAACTCGCTAGGCGCTATGCAGCGCATAGGGACCTAACGATTTATTAAAAATAATCGGGGAAAAATCGGGAAGTACGCATGCAGGGAGGACTTTTTAAATATTTTTTCTATACAATATCTTATTTATACATATAATATAATGTATAATATATTTTTTTTGAAAAAATGTAAAATACATGTTTATGCATAAAACATCATTATTACTAAAATTCATCAATCTGTAAATACCTACCAAAGTAAAACATAAAATATGGTCATATTTATTTCAATTCATATGTAATACAAAATATAATTAAGTTACACATAGAAGACAATACAAAAACATAAATATCGGGACCAAATACAAAAAATAGTTTCGTTGCAAATTATAATTTAGTTGCAAATGGAAGACATACCAAAACATAATTTAGTTATATATAGAAGCTTTAAGGGATTTATATAAAAGATGTAAGGAATTTTGTACCAATAAGTTAACGTATTCTCGTGGATACACTGGCCTTGTTAGACAGACATGTAACTCGGGTTTGAATGGCAGTAGGCGACTTGATTTGTCCTTTTTTTTTAATTGAGTGTCGAATTACAAAACATCCCACATCAGAAAAATGTGAATCTGATGAGTAGGAGTGAATGGTATAAATATATGTGTGATTTGTTACTAAAGAGAACACAAACAGGCTATGAAAAAGACAAGGTCCATCTTCGGTTTGTGCCTAAAATATTATAAGTTGTAATAAATCGGTTATTAATCCGATTTATTAACGACTAATTTAGTTAACCGGGCGGCTAAATCATTCACGATTTAATTATCCGATAGGCTAAAAATCGCGGCGGTAGCCTTCTGAATTGCATTTTTCCGGCCATATAATCGGTAACTCGGTCGAGTTTTAGAACAAGCCTTGAAGGTAAATATTGTTGATTAGTTAACTGGATATCATATATACATATGTTATGAAATATTATTAACTGGATTATTTTTGCAATATACACCCCTTGGAGCCTTTTTCAGATACCTAAGCACACAACATTCAAGGAAGAAGTTAACGAACAACTTCAAGAGAACATTCCGATCATATTGTGCAACCTAGAGAAGATATTTCTTTAGCATTTTTTATGTCATGGAACATCTTGTTGTTCACCTTGCATGCGAGGCATTTCTTCATGGACATGTTTACCACGGATGGATGTATCCGTATGAGCGCTCCGTGAAACATTTGAAGGGAAAGCAAAAAATATTGCAACGGTGGAAGGTTCAATAATTGTTGGGAGTTTGATAGCATAAAAATCTCACTTCATATCATACTACTTTGCACCAACAATACATACCACGGATAGAGTTTCTGGAAGATATGATGATGGTGGAGTCATGCCCACGTATCCAATAAGCAATGTTCTTGACATTTTCTGCCAAATTAGACTGTTTGGTGGTAGATTGAGAGAAATATGGTGGTATTAGTGACGAGGATAAGCATAGTGCCCACGCTTATATTCTGCTCAGCTATGAGCATTCAGTGACGCGTTCATTTGTAAGGTAAATACTTATGCGTATTTTAATTATATGAAGTAATGTTATACTGATGTGAATACATTTGTTTAATTTGTAGCTCGTTTGTAACGCAAGTGTATGAAACAATATCTGGAGTAACCGCAACTGAAGTGGACCGACCAAAAGAACAACACTATGTCACGTGGTTAAAATCTCAGGTAATATAGCTCACTCAAGTGTTACGCAAGTAGTAAACAATATAATTTAATATGAAAGATTAACGTACTATTTTTTTGTAGGTTGAAGATAACGATCTATATTCCCCCATGGTTTACGATTTGGTCCGAGGTCCAGTAGAAAAAGTCACCACATCATCTATGTATTTTATACGAGGTTTTACCTTTCATACATACGACTATGGGAGTCGTCGGGCAACAAGTAACTACGGAATATGTGTGAAAGACAAAACAAACTTTTATGGGATTTTTAGGAGATTGTTGAAGTGAAATTTGCGGGATTATTGAAGCTAAAATGTGTCATCTTCAAATGTGACTAGTTAGACCCTGTTGTGAACATGGGTGTTCGATTTAAGAAATTTTGTTTTGTGGATGTCAATTCTGTAAGAAGATACAACAAATTTGAGCATTTCATCTTAGCTTCCCAAGCCGAGCAAGTTAGCTTCATTCCATACCCTCACTTTAGAAATTCAGGGATAAATTGGTGAGTTGTTATCAAGATTACACCTCGTGGACGAATAATTGTCAGAGAAGAGCCACCTTTTCAAGAAGAAGCGTGTTTCCCTGAAGTAGAGGTACCAGATCAACAAACTGATGAAATCCTTCTTATTGATTCAGATAACCGTCAGTATGAAGATGTTCTCAACGATGTGACGGATGAAGCAGGTGAAGACGAGTTTGATGAAAACGATGATGATTCTCATGGTGTTAATGAGAACTCTAATGATTCTGAATGATGTAATATATGTACCAAATGTTCTTCTTTTATATCAGTTAAAAGACTTAACGAATATGTAACAAATGTTGTTTAATATAATAATTATTCATTTGGGTTTTAAAAATTTATTAAGAGTTTAGGGTTTAGAAAAATGGGATAAAGAGCATGAATTTGTAAAAGGGTTGAAGAGAAGAAGAATAAGAAGAAGAAGAGATGATGTTGTGGGATAAGTAGCTTTGGGTTTAGGGATTTGATTTTCGGGGATTCATATTCTTAGTAAATTCGCCGTAGAAAAATGCAGGCTTGGTAACTTCCTCCTAAAGTGGGTTTTACTAGTAAATTCGTCGTAATGAGAAAAACGCGGGTCTGGTAACGTCGTTGTAAAATTAAAAAAAATAGGCCTGGTAACTTCGTCGTAGTAAAAACATGGCCTGGTGACTTCGTCGTAAAATTAAAAACACGAACCTGGTAACTTTGTCGTAAAAAAACGCGAGCCTGATAACTTCCTCGTAATTTTACGACGAATTTACGAGGAATATAATTTCTCTATATAACCACAAACCCGGATGAGGCAAAGCCTCGTTCATTCATCTCAACATATTTACTCTCTCTCTCTCTCTATTAGCTTAGGTATTTATTTAGGTGGTTACTGGTTAATAGTTTATATGATTAGCTTAAGATAACCGCATGATGACATTAATATTTTTCATTTAGATGACTCCTAAGTTGAGACCACGTGAACTGGCTCCCAATTATAGTCAGATTTTTGGTGACGGTGTCGGGACATCTTCTTCCGGACCGTCATCATCCAAGGCTGTTCGTGACTCTCAGACGTATTATCCCTCCCCTGAGATACCCCATCAGATGCCCCCACCTCCCGGCCGCCGCAGCAGCTCCACCTGCTCTCGCTCCAGCAGCTGGTGATCACGTTCATCTCCATTTGCACCATATGCTACATATACTGTGGAGGATCTTCTTGTCCAACCGAGGCAAGAGGGTTTAGATATTCTGGACCCCGGTCAAGCGCAGCATACTTATTGGTAAGTTTCTTTTTTAATTATTTTAAATTTTATATTGTATTACTTTTTTTTCTAACAAGTTGGTATTATTTTCTGGTTTGGAGCCAACAATCGGAACAGCCAGAGTGTTTCAGAGACGATGAAGGGGTATTTTCTCGAGGCTCATCCAAACTAGACTATGACTCTGGAAACGTAAAGGAAACGTGGTTTAAAATGTGTGCGGTAAATATTTTAAAAAGTTTTAACATTTAATATTTAATTATTTTTTGATTTTTTAAATTATTTTTTGTTTCAGAAAAAGTGACACCGGTCCTTATCGATCAACAAGAAGGTGAAGACGACTTTTGAAGCAAAAGCAAAGGTCCGCCTTTGCAACACTGTCTCGGATTAGAATGACAAGTGGTAAATCTACGGTTATGACGGAAGCCCACCGAAATCTCGAAGCATGTATGGGATGGCCTCATCGCCATTGGATCCTTCCTTCCTCGATGAAAAAGTCTAACTCGTGCTCTACTTCCCGGAGAACAAAAGATTAAGACGATAATTTTTCCATGCTTCATGGAACTGGGCAAACACCACACGCTGGAATCCTTCTAGATGTTGTAAGTTTTATTTTTAATCTTTAACTTATTTTTATTTTATTTATTAACTAAAATTCTTTTTAAAAATTAATTCTTTATGTTTGCCGAGAAGACCAGAGTCCATCTCTGCCTGACCTATTCAAGATGACTCACATCACATCAGACGGAGTTTTTATTGATCCACAGTCCGAGAAACTCTATAACCAAGTGGCTTCTCAGATTGAAGAGTGGGAGACACAACGCTAACCCAACAGGCTCTGATGGATTATCCGTCAAATTGACTACACAAAAAGTCTACCAGATTTTCACAGAGGTAAAATTTGAAAATATATTTTAGTTCATTTTTATAATATAATTAAATACTAATGTATTATAAATTTTTTTTTTGAAAAAGGTGACTCCTAGAAAGAAAGGACGGACGGTGGGAATAGGCCCCGTCAACGAAGTCTCAAGGGCGACTTTGTCATACGCTTCGAGATGGGATGAAGAAATTTCCCAGATGCGGGCTCGCATGGACTCCCAACATGATCGTTTGGACTCACTTGAAGATCTGCTTGACATTATGGCGACCAAGAACTCGGTTATGCTGAGAGCGTTTAATGCAAGACGAGCGGCTCTCGGGATTTGGTAATATCACCGTTCTTTGGTGATCATATCTTGTTTTCAACTCTGACCAAAGGTCTAGAGGATTCTCAATTGTCAAATACTGATCTTTGAGACTCTCAGTAAGATGATGGCGAATAATCAAGATAGCCATGTATCTATCTTTCTCACTTGCACTATTGTCCTCGGTGATACATTCACCGAGCCCTTTAGATTTCAAGATGATCTTAGCATCCAATGCCCATTGTAAGTAATTATCTTCTGGGAGATTTAGGGCAGAAAAATATAAGTTGTTGATTTGCGACATCTGAGATCATATATCTTATACTTTAGGTCAAACGATATGATGCAAACAATTCATACGGCTAAAAAAATTTCTATATGGTCAATATGGTTATGAATGCAAGCCTAGCAAACGAGATCTAAATGTATATCATGTAACCGTAAAAAATTAATCAAGCATTAATCATGGAACCTCAATCAAACAATGAAAAGATTATATTTTAGGGATTTAACCATAAACATGCTTGTCGGATTTTGATCAAGTCTAAAACGTGTGAGAACAATCAACCTAGCATGCAGTTTCTATCCCAAGATATTTAAAACAAATCAATCAATCAATAAATCTAGCAATCCTAGCACCTGGGTTCTATTAGTTCGGTTCTTAGCTAAGGTTTCGATTCTAGGGTTTTGATTCTTTAAATTAGGGTTTCGGAATTACCTTAACCTCCAATTGAGTTGAATGGACCGAACAAGAAAAAGATCAAACAAGCTGGAACTTAGATCGAAAATTGGAACTCCTCGGATCGTGATTTGAGAACCGGAATGTGCTGAGATCGGGAACGCGGATTGAGATCGGTCAGCCGATTGTGCTTGCTGAGATCGGGAACGCGGATTGAGATCGGTCAGCAGATTGTGCTTGCTGAGATCGGGTTCGCGAGTTGGAACTTCTGAGTCGGGTCGCGAACAAGTTGAGATCAGGAACGAACTCCTTGAGCATGGGATGAAGGTTCTTGATATGAGATCGGCGGCTGAAGAAGAATTAGGGTTAGGGTTTCGCGGTGGTGGTTCTCGCCGTCAAGAAGGTTCTCGCGAGGGAGCTAGGGTTTCTGGTCGGAATTTTAGCTTAGGGTTTAGAGAATTTTCGTACTGATAACATGTTGTGAAAGTATGGGGAATAGCTGTATATTATTCATAAACATAAAGTGCTCTTATATAGGGAGTTACAAGATTCTAAAAAAAAAGAAAAACCTAAACCAACTAGGAAAATGAAATAGTGTAAAACCTAATACAATGGGGGAAAAGGAAAAACACTAAATCATAATCCAATAAGGATTAGGAAAGAACCAAAACCTAATGGACGGACCGGTTATGACAATCCACCATTTGGTTCATAACGTAAAACAATAAAAAAATCAACGCATTCATTTTCTAAGACTTCGAAAAATAAAACACATTTCTTCTCTATTAAAAAAAAG
Source organism: Eruca vesicaria subsp. sativa (assembly GCA_932364175.1). NCBI lineage: Eukaryota > Viridiplantae > Streptophyta > Magnoliopsida > Brassicales > Brassicaceae > Eruca > Eruca vesicaria. The sequence goes on along the minus strand of CAKOAT010142155.1, from coordinate 20,652 downwards.
TATAATTTTATCGACCATTTAAAAATCTATTAGGTCCAATTCATTAATTACTTATATTTGATTATTTACATTAATCTATCAAATATATAACATTTCTAAATTTTATTAATATCTAGTAATGTGCCGGCGCTACGCGCCGGATTTTTATACAATAATATAATTTATAATGTAAACACTTCTTAGATTTTATTATTTTAAGTTTAAAAGTAGCCCATATATGTAGGTGTTTGATTATATTTTTGCCTAATTGTTTATGAGATTATTGTAAAAGTAATAAATTTTGAAACTCTGGACAATAATATCTGATTGAAGTTTTATGTGAAATGGTAATTGTTACATTTTATTAGTCGTCATTGAGGAATTGTCATGTTTCGTGTTTTGAACGGATGTATACTAAAGGGGCGGTGAGGAAGAACTAATGGTTTGGGTAGTATAATTTTGTTTTCACAACATGGGTAAGAAGAACCATATATTGTGTCGACAGTATTTCCCAGGTCCATCTATTTGTGTAAGCATTATCTTCTGAGAGACTATCTAAATCTTCATTTTCCTTTAACAAAAAAAGAGTCTGCATGTTGGGACGATTTCTAAAGTGGTATTGATTACGCTAATTTTTTTATGTTAATTTTTTTTATTTGTAGACCCGTCTTTAACTGGTGTTTTACGTTAGAGCACTTTTTGATACGTTGGGCTGTGTATTTAATTAATGTATGGTTTGTTTTTTTTTTTTTTAAACTATATGGTTTGGTTTGTTTTTGGAGTTAAAGAAGAATTGGCAACACCTGGTTACCAATTAGATCACCCCAGTTTAACCAATCTAGTATTATCTTATTTTTCCATTTTTTATTTTATTAATTGCGTAAGATAATCTTATTTCCATTAACCGAGTCCAGTGTATTTTAAATAGGGAATCTTATCATTAACTGCATTT
>CAKOAT010142155.1:0-19637 GCA_932364175.1 Eruca vesicaria subsp. sativa | reverse complement strand
TGTAAACATTAGTGAAACTCCAAATGCAACTAATGTTTGATTTTTGCCCGATGATTTCTAAAACCATGCACTTGCGCTAAATTGGCGTGTAGACTTGTGGAGGCCTTGTTTATTTTTTTAATTATGGTTTTTGCTATAATTTTTTGAATATTTATCTGTTTTTCAATAAACCAAAATAAAACCTATTGGTTCGGCCTTTATTAATTAGGATCTGTTTTGCTTCACATATGTTTATGGAATCCAAATTTAAGCCCATTTGGTTTACAAAAGAACCACAAAAGCGTTTTGTGGATACAAACGTCACGTAGTTTTTGTTGAAAAGAAATGACATGTATTCCAACCAGTAAACAAAAATATTCATTTTAGGGATATAATGAGCGATAGCTGCGATACATTAAAAAGAAAACAAACTGTAGAATAGAAGAGAAGCAAAAGAGCGAGAGGAGTGTTTTTGTGTGAGTGAGGAAGGAACAGAAAAGTATGAGGGAATAGATATGCCAACATTTTTATGTAAAAGGAAACTGTTTACATCTAATTTATGTTTTAGAGTTACTTACTTTTCTAAAATATCTTGACTGAAAGCTGTGTCTGAGGTGTACTGTAATGCTCAGGCTCGTTGCTTCAAATCTTAAAGCCAAGAGAATGAACAGTGGATACAAAAGTAGTTCAGAATGATGACACCAAAATTAAGGGTTGTAACAAAAGACCTTTAATAAAAGCGAAATTCTCGAGAAAACAATAAAAGATGATATACCAATGTGATCCTGCAGTAATTTACAGTAGAAAACGCAGCTTGATCGTTATTGCTTTTACTTTTGATCAGAAGTTCTTTCTTTGATTTTTCCATGCCTGCTTTCTATCCACGTCCTCCTTTCTCTTTATGCCGAGTTTGGGTTTGGCCATGAAGTCTCCTCATTCTCGTATCAATATATTTGAGCCTGTTAAAAGACAAAAAAAAAGAGCAAAAACTTGAAAGTGAGAAGGTATGATAAAAAAAAAAACATTTGGAAGAGGAAAACACACAAAAGAAGCAGTGTGTCTTCAAGGGATGAATCAAGGAGATAACAATAAGTATTCCTCACAAAACCATATGGTTCAGAGAAGTTGTGCAAGAGATCCCTACGACCACCTTTAGTTCTCTATGCTTTTCATTTCACATTCAAGACCTTGTTTGCAGTCTTGCGTCTCTCTCTGTGCTGGAGCATAAGTGTAGAAAATCAGGCTTTCTTCGTAACATTACTAATATTTTTTTTTCATGTTTCATTTTATAGAAGAGACAAAACAACTCTTTAGTTTCAGTATGCATCAAAGATTTTTTACCGTGAAATCCCCAGAGAGTTCAGAGGAGAGAACTTCAATAACATATTTGCCTCAAATCTCTTTTAGCTTCTCCTTGTTTGGCTCTCAATGTTTTTTTCTGAAACGATTACAGTCGCCTTCTCATCTTTTCCCTGTCCTACAACAAAAAAACACAATTCAAATTTCAGGAATAATAAATCCAGACATAGGAATTTGTTTTTTAGTACTACAAAATTAATTACAGTTTCAAAGGAGGTGGAGGAAGAGGAATTAAATACAACGTAGAGCGAGAAGGTGGGTTGTAGAAATTAATGGAGATACGTTACGATGTTGGTCTCTAACAGACGTGGAAGTTACGGTTTGGGAAAGGACAAAGATAGTGCTCGTCACGTATTAGAGTTTCGGTTAAGTAGGCCCAAATGAAAATAAGCAGACATGAAGCCCACGAATAATGAAGAAGCGCTCGTTACGACACAAGAAGTTAGTTTGTTGAATCTTTTTTAAGTGCCACATGTAATAAAATCCCCCAAGGAGAGAATAAAACTCAACTTTATTATTATAGATTATAAGGAGCATAAGTGTAGAAAATTAGGCTTTCTTCGTAACATTACTAATATTTGTTTTCATGTTTCATTTTATAGAAGAGACAAAACAACTCTCTAATTTCAGTATGCATCAAAGATTTTTTACCGTGAAATCCCCAGAGAGTTCAGAGGAGAGAACTTCAATAACATATTTGCCTCAAACCTCTTTTAGCTTCTCCTTGTTTGGCTCTCAATGCTTTTTTTCTGAAACGATTTCAGTCGCCTTCTCATCTCTTCCCTGTCCTACAACAACAAAAAACACAATTCCAATTTCAGGAATAATAAATCCAGACATAGGAATTTTTGTTTTTAGTACCACAAAATTAATTACAGTTTCGAAGGAGGTGGAGGAAGAGGAATTAAATACAACGTAGAGCGAGAAGGTGGGTTGTAGAAATTAATGGAGATATGTTACGTTGTTGTTCTCTAACAGACGTGGAAGTTACGGTTTGGGAAAAGACAAAGATAGTGATCGTCACGTATTAGAGTTTCGGCTAAGTAGGCCCAAATGAAAATAATCAGACATGAAGCCCACGAAGAATGAAGAAGCGCTCGTTACGACACAAGAAGTTAGTTTGTTGAATCTTTTTTAAGTGCGACGTGTAATAAAATCCCCCAAGGAGAGAATAAAACTCAACTTTATTATTATAGATTATAAGGATATTAGTTTTAAATCAACTTTAACAAGATTTGTTTAAGTTTTACATTTAGTTATAAAAAAATCTGTTGGAAAAAATATAATAAAAGTTTACTTAATTTTTATTTATTTTTAAATTAAATCATTGATTAATGTCGTAATTATTAATAGAATACTATTATAAATTAATGTTACGCAAAAATTTTATAAAACAAAAAAAATCTATGCTATTTTAAATAAATTTTAAAATTATAGTACATCCCTTAAACATTATTTGTGAAATAATTTGTATATGTGTCATCACCACATTCATTTTCAATAAAAACAATGATATCTTTAAAAAATATGACATGCCATTTTATCATGCATAATTTTCTTTATAAAGATTATATTTGTTGGCAAGGTTTTTTAAGTGATAATGACTAACAATTCTTATATCATTATTAAAGTAAACTTTCTATTTAAATAATTGTTTTTAATAAAAACTTTGAAAAAATATATTGATAACTAATAATTCAAATATCACCATTAAAATTATCAAATTAATAGTATGTTGGAGCTTGAGTAGTAGAGGATGATTGACCTACCGATAACTGATTTGCGATATCTTACAAGTGACTAGAACACAGAGAAAGGTCATATGATGATAACCAAGTCAGTAAAAAAAAATTTAGAGCTTCCAAAAAAAATTGACGTACCACCCATCGCATATGATGGGACCCATGGGCCAAGAAAATGGACGTGGCAGGCCATTAACTGTTGGCGATTGGGGCATTACAGAATTTACCAAAAATCATTTAAATTAACCCAACGAGTACAATCGTTGAGATGCACGAGATATTCTTGAGGGTGTAGTTGAAGGTTAAATCTCTACTCCGACTACAACTCCGAAGAGATCAACTTATGGGGGTATACATGAGAATACATCAAAGAGGTAAAATACATCACCCTAAACTTCATTTCAGAAACTTGAAGAGCTTGTATCAAGAGATTCTATCGAACAAGGTGATACAACAAAGGAGGAATGGAATCTTCGACTCATCGGATAAACTAGCACGGGCTAGAATGGTCTGAAAACCTAGATCCACCAAAGAACAAATGAAGAGGAGAGATACCCCTGAGAAGAATGATGTGCAAAGTTGTGTATGAGACCAGAAATCAGAGGTCGATGGTGCAACATCCAAGGCTGCTTTCTTCTTAAGAAAATGTTGAACTCTGACAACTTAAGGGGTTCAATAGAAGAAAACATGACCAATGGACAGATTGTTCATCAAGTTTTCATATGGAATAGGAGGCAGCAACGCTCTCCAACATCATGGTCGCTCTCACCATTGTCACCCTTAAATTACAGTTTTGACACGGAGCTGAATCATAGTCCACCGCAGATGAAAACCTCCAAAAGTGATAAAGATGGTGAAATCACCTTTTTTACCAGGATGCATTGGTCCAAGTGGTAAAGGATTTCCGGCTTGAAATACCGCCATGTGGGTTCGATTTGCACTGGGAGAGACTATTTACAATATTTGGGTTTCAGACAACTTGTAAAAAAAGAAAGCATACACTGGTTATTATTTTGATATAGATATATGTTAAATTATAATTTTAATGTTTATGAATGCAAATTCCGTAGACATTATTTACAAAGTGGGTTTTCATATTTTGTGTAAACACCCTGCCTGCCCACGGCTATTGGGCATCCCATGCCAGTTCACTCGGCCCGTGGGTCCCATTCTGTCCGACTGGCAATGCGTTTATTTTTTGGATGGCTCGACAGTCTTGCTTACTGATCCTACAATCACTACATGACTTTCCTCATGCTTTGGTCTCACTCACACGGTATCGTGAATCACTTCCTGATAAGTCACCTATTCTTCTATTAATCCAGCTCAAGCACGCTTAACTTTGGAGTTCTAAACGGATGAGTACCCGAAAAGGTAAGCATACTTTGGTGATATATGTATCCAAATCAATTCTCTTAAACTTTTATACATATACCAAAAATCAGAATGTTACAATTCGCTCTCACCCACAGAGCATAACCCCCTCGTTGCACACACCATGACAGGTCTCAAAACGCCTCTCGATTCAGAATCGAGATGGCTAACCAGCCCTAATATCACTTGTAACACCTCGACTGCCCACAGCTAATGAGCCTTCCACACCCGCTCATTCGTCCCGTGGGCCCATTTTGTGCAACGGTGGTGCGTTTTTATTCAAGGATCTGAAGTTAGTTTATTGACATTACAATCACCACATGACTTTTACTCGTGCTTTGGCCTCACTCATAAGGTATCACGAATCACTTCCCGATAAGTCACCCATCATTCCATTATTTCAACTCAAGCACGCTTAACTCTGGAATTATAAGTTATTGCGAATAACTAAACATATATGTGTGAGAAAAGGTAAGCAAACTTTGATGACATATGTAACAAAATCAATTCTCTTAAGATTTTCCACATACAGAAATCAGGAATATGTGTTTTCTTTACAGACACTTGAACTAAAAATTACATATCATACCAACAATTTCAACATGACATATGGCTAAATGTGGGATATACATTTACATTTAAGTAATTTTTTTTATTTATTATAGTACTTTTAATATATGGTAATATAACTAATATATCATAACTATATTACTCTAATCAAATATAACAAACTAAAATTAATGTTATAATAGAAATATATAAAAAAATTTTACAAGATTGTGAAAATACAATTTAATTATATTTTTCATATTTTTAACACTAAAGATGATTATATTATCGTCAACACAGTTGTTACAACCATTGTTACAAACTAAGCCGACAATCACAAGAAATCCCGCAATACAAGGCCCGCAGATTAGACTTACATCCCCGGAATCATAAGCCAACAAGAGGGAGAGAATATGAAAACATAAAACTAACCCAAGAGATAACTACAGCACAAGCATACAACTAGAACATCAAGAACAATTAAAAGATCCAGAGTAAAGATAAAAAAATTGCATGTAGACTTAGAAAGAGAACCTTGGAGAAACAAATCAATGGAGACAAACTTGATCGCGTACATCTACTATATTAAAATAGAGTCATTCTTTTTATCTACTGATACAAGTTATCATTTAAATTTGGACCCTTTCTAGAGTGTTACAAATAATACAAGTCATATAGTTAATTGAACCGTATTACTTAAATTAAACCGGTGGTTATTTATGGTATATAGTCTTGGGCTTACTTTTGTTTTTAGAATAAATTATATGATTTGGTTTTTGGGCTTAATATTAATGAAAAACTCCAAAAAACATTGAATAAACTTTCCACCTTAATGGATCAAAAAAATCAATTATTTTTTCAGGCCCAAAAGGTATTTAAGATTTTTAACAAAACAAAATTGTCTATTATTAATCATATATTTAAATCATGTACTTAAAAACATGATAATGTATTTTTTATTTTATATAACAATTCCTTTTTTGATAAATTTCAATGGTAACTTTTAAATAATATATTTTTTTATTTTTCTTAAATAATTTACTCATTTAAAAAAATATGTAAAGCAAAACCAAAAACTAAATCTAAAAACTAAAATCCAAAAACAAAATTTGAAAACGCAGGTTATATTTTTTGCTTTTCTTAATTTACAAAATAAAATATTTCAATTTTTTTTAAAAAAAAAGCTTTTGTCTTCTTTTTAGTTTTAAATTAGATGTTCGATTATTTGGGATTTGTTTGTTGGTAATATCACTTCAAACTAACTCAGCGGATCTAAAAATTAAAAAACTCAAACCAAAAGCTGAAATCAAAAATAGAAACTTAAAAACTAAAATCCAAAAAATCAAAATCTAAAACAAAATCTAAAAATAAAAATTGAAACTAAAAACTAATGAAAAACAATCATCACCACAAATTTTGGTGAACTAATTTTATACCAAAACATTCTTTAAATTAAGACAAAAACCCAATTATATAATTTTTTAATCATAAAAAGATTTTGCGCTTTCAAGCTTTTTTTAAAAAAAAAATATGTAAAGCAAAACCAAAAACTAAATCTAAAAACTTAAATCCAAAACCAAAAGTTGAAAACGCAGGTTATATTTTTTTCTTTTTTTTTATTTACAAAATAAAATATTGCAATTTTTTTTTTAAAAAAAGCTTTTGTCATCTTTTCAGTTTTAAATTAGATGTTCGATTATTTGGGATTTGTTTGTTGGTAATATCAATTCAAACTAACTCAGCGGATTTAAAAATTAAAAACCCAAACCAAAAGCTGAAAATCAAAAATAGAAACTTAAAAACTAAAACCCAAAAAATCAAAATCTAAAAGAAAATCTAAAAATAAAAATTGAAACTAAAAACTAATGAAAAACAATCATCACCACAAATTTTGGTGAACTTATTTTATACCAAAACATTCTTTTAATTAAAGACAAAAACCCAATTATATAAATTTTTAATCATAAAAAATTTCCGCGCTTTTAAGAAAAGATAGGTAATATAAAATTTTTATATATATATATCACAGATATATATATATATTGTTTAGAACTAGATTTAATATAATTATTAACCATATATAGTCTAGTTAATATAAAATTTATCGTGATTGTTATTAATCATTTATTTAAATCATGTACCTTAAAACATGTTAATATATTTTTTTATTTTAAATAACAATCACTTTGTTTTGATAAATTTCAATGGTAACTTTTAAATTATTTATTGTTTTATTTTTCTTAAATAATTTACTGATTAAAAAATGTAAAGCAAAACCAAAAACCAAATCTAAAAACTAAAATCCAAAACCAAAAGCTGAAAACACATATTATATTTTTTTTGCTTTGTTTATTTACAAAATAAACAATTTCAATTTTTTTTTAAATTTGTTTTCATCTTTTCAGTTTTAAATTAGATGTTCGATTATTCGAGATTTGTTTGTTGGAAATATTTGTTCAAACTAACTCAGCGGGCTTAAAAATTAAAAACCCAAACCAAAAACTGAAAATGAAAAGTAGAAACTTAAAAACTAAAAACCAAAATCCAAAATCTAAAAATAAAAACTGAAACTAAAAACTAATGAAAAACAATCATCACCACAAATTTAGGTGAACTGATTTTATATCAAAATATTCTTTAAACTAAGACAAAACCCAATTATATAAATTTTTAATCATTAAAAATTTCCGCGCTTTCAAGCGCGGGTCAAAATCTAGTTATACCATTATTTTCTTTTAATATATACAAATTTTCGTACATACTATATTAATTTATTTTCTTATAACTATACATTTTGTTAAACAAATTGATGCTTAATTTTATATATTTTATTTAATAAATTGTAACAAAAATAAGACATGGTATGAAGCTAATCTTGATTTAAACATTTACATTTATTTAATTTGCATTTATGATCAAATTTGAAATATCGTAATAACTCATGTATCATAATTAAATTAATATTATCATATATAAAACTAAAATAATGTATTTTACAAAATTTTGCAAATAAATTTTAATAATTTTTTTTGTTTTTAATCATATATTTCGCATCTTGATACTATTATATCCTTTTAATATATATAAATTTCTTAAATACTATTTCAATTTTTTATATATTTATTCATTCTTGTAACCTAATTTCTTCTTAATTCTATACAACTTCTTTTAATATATTTTAACCAAAATAGCTCGATAATTATTTTTCAAAATTATAGATTTATATATATATAAAATTTCAATATAGTAAACAAAACTTAAAATTTTTAACTTAATTTTACTAAAATTTTTAATTTAAAAATAGATGAAGATTTATTAAAAATATTATTTTAATTATTAAAAGACTTAATATTTTAAAAAAAAATTATTTAAAAATATTTATACACATGGTGAGTGAAATCATCTAATATCCTATAAACAATGAGAATTAATTATTGCAAATAAAATTACGATATACTAGCAATGATTTTACAAGTTGTAAGGGCATGTCCAATAATGACACCAAATATGGTGTTAAAATTACTTCAAATTTTGTGTTTCGGTATTAAAAAAAAATTCAACTTAAAAAATAACATCAAATTTTACATTAAAATTAATAGGATATATTATTTAATTTTCAGTTTTAATAATTCTTATATTTTAATTATTTTTAGTTGATAAATAATTATTTTATCACTCTTATATATTATGTTTATTAAATTTTTTGAGTTTTATAACTATAAAATATAATCAAATCTATATTTTTTTGGTTTACCAATATTATATCTCTATGTATTTATTCTATATAAAATAGTACTTATATTGAAAATTACAAACTATTAAAAATGAAAAAGAACTTAACAAAATAATATATTTATAATAAAATTTGTATTAGTTAGTAATACAAGTTTAACTATTTAAAAAATAAAAATGTTATTTTAATGTTTGATAATTTAATAGTATTACATAAAATTTTAATTTAGTTACTATTAAATATAGCTTATATTATTGATTTATATATTTTATAAAATATTAATTAAAATTTTATAATTTAAAAATTAAAATTAAAATTTTTATTTTTAGTATTTAACGTAAATGATAATACAAATTTAGTGATTTATTAATAGAAAAACTTAAATATATAAAATGATTTAAAAATACATTATATTCAGGTTTAATTACATATTGAAATTTATTAATATTTATATATATATATATATATATTATGATTTTGGTATCCGGCCCTTGAAAGAGATCCGACTAGCGCCTAACGAGCGTCCACCAGAAATATGGGCATCACCCGCCGGGGAGCCAGCCGAAGGCATCCAAAGGGACTAGTGATCTCTCCCATGTTAATCCACCAGTGGCCACATGCAGCTTGGATATGGATTTCTCCGTATTGAGCCCAAAGGTCCCTCAAGAAAATCACTGCATATCTACCAGCAACCGCGTTTCGAACCATGCACATGTCGGGTAAGACCCTAAATTGTGGTCCATCCCCTTGCCGTCAGACCACTAACACATGGTTAAAATATATATATTTTAATATTTGGTGTGATGAATAGTGCTACACCGAATTTGGTGGGATGATGTCAAATTTGATGTCTTGTTGGAGATGAATTTACACCAAATTTTATGTTTTGGTGTAATGCTCTCAATCGTGATATCATTCATAAGGTAAATCACATGCATATATATATGAGATGGTCTCATAATGGATAACTTCCATCCTAAGTAAATATAGATCATATACTTTAACTTATTGGAAACTTAACATTATCATATTAAGAAAAATAATATACGATAGTAGATCTTGAATTCTGATCTTGCATAGTAGATAGTTGAACTGACGTTGTCCAAGAGATTTTGTAATAAAATCGGCAATCTGATCTTGAGAGACGACATGCTGAGTAGAAATGACTTTGTTCTGGACTGCATCTCGGATGATAAGACAATCAGATTCGAAATGTTTGGTGCTTTCATGAAATACAAGGTTTGCAGCTATATGTAGACCAGCCTTGTTGTCACAGTACACTGTAGGCCTGGGCGTATTATACTGAACCCGAAGCCCACACCCTAACCCAAACCAAACTCGCGGGCCTGGATCGGTAACGGATCCAAGGAAAATACCGAATGGGTTTTAAGGCCCATTATGTTTGGACTACGGATCAGGCCAGTATTAAACCAAGATCCAGAGTAGGTAACCGTCAAACCGAACATTTATAACATGCCGTCTATACATACATTCATTATACACTTGCACATATATTGAGAATCCCTTCAGTTTCTTTACGGCGAAGACGAAGCATCTAACCCTAGTTACGAAAAAAGCAATCTCGATTCTTGCTAATTCATTATGATGCAGCTCAAATTGGCTACAATAAATCACCTATCCTCTCCATCTCATGCTTCATCAGACCATTCGAGAATCAAATCAAAGGTATTGTGTCTATCTTTCGTCGACTCTTGTTCTTCTTTATTACGAGTTAATCAAAGATTGAAATCAATATTTGACTATACATCTCTAACGGCTTAATGTAGTTTTAGATACGATTTGGTTTGTGGAACTGATTTTGTTTCAATTTTGGATGTTTTGAACTGATTTTCGTTACTTTTCTTTTGCAGATGGACTCAACGTAAACTATTAACCTCGATAACAATAGCAAAGATGATGATCAAGAAAATCAAACACCAGCTACTGGGGGAACATCGACTAGTGGTGGTAAGAGAAAAGTAACTCTGCCAACTAGTGGGGGAGCATCATCTCAACCGAACAAAGTCAAGCGTATCCTCCCCAACAAATCAGATGTTTGGGAACATTACAGAAGAACTACAGAAGATAGAGACAAGTGTGTATGCAACCACTGCAAGAACACGTTCTCGTGTCTCACATCGTTAAGGACATCAAATCTTAGGAAGCATCTTGAAGTGTGCAAGCAGCATCTTGCTTGGTCAGATGGTCTGAAAAGTAAGCAGCCTGTTATCGATGATGATGGGAAACTTAAGAAGCCAAAGGTGACTGAAACTCAGTTCAGATAAGTGACCAATCAAATGCTGGTGATGGGGCAATTGCCCTTATCATTTGTTGAGAGTGCAGCATTGAAATATTTCGTAGACAAAATAAATATTATGCTTTCTTCTTTGTATGTTTATTTCTGTTACCATTTGTTATAACTAATATATTATATTTGATGTTTGTAGACAACCGTGTTCACTCCTCTATCAAGAAGAACCGCAACTAAAGACATTGTGAAGATGTACGTGGAAAGGAAAGAAGCACTCAAGAAATGGTTCATATGTAACATTCAACGCGTATATCTGACTACAAATATTTGAGTTTCCCAAACTACAGGTTTTTCATTGATCTTTTAATCATAAGACATCATTTTATTCTTTATCTGAAACTGATCATATGTTTTTTTTTAAAACATATATATAGGTGCGAGTTATATGGTCGTGACAGTACACTTCATTGATTCTTCTTGGCATTTGAAGAATCTGATCATAGGTTTCAAACACATAACCGATCACAAAGATCAGACTATATCGACTGTTCTTCTAGATTGTTTGTCTGAATGGGGAATAGATAAGGTTTTCTGCATAACAGTTGATAATGCTACTGCCAATACTTCTACTTTGAGGAAATTTCAGGATGTTTATTGTTTGGGTTGTGATGAGGCTTTTGTCTTAGATGGGGAGTTTTTACACATGAGATGTAGTGCTCATATCAGTAATCTGATAGTTAGAGATGAAATGGCTGGAATAGATCAGAATGTGATGGCTATCCGTAATGCAATCTCATATGTTAGATCACACACTAATAGGTTGAGATCTTTTGAGATGAAAGTTGACTCAGGTAAGATTACAAGAGGAAGTTTGCCACTAGATGTGAAGATAAGGTGGAATTCAACATATCTAATGTTGACAACTACTCAGAAGTTCAAGGTTGCTTTCGATAAGATAGAGACTGAAGACAAGCTCTATAATGATCACTTCTATGAGCTTGAGAATGAAGTCAAAAGCATAGGGCCTCCGCAGCTAAGGGATTGGAATGCGGTTGACAAGTTGTGTCGGTTTCTGATGATTTTACAACTCGACGTTGGTGGTTTCAGCTTCAACTTCACTAAATTCGTATAGGTGCTACGGTGACATAGTGACTATCGCGACCAATTTAAGAGATCTCTCTAGCAGCCATGATCCAGATTTGAAGTCAAAGGCAACAAAGGTGCTGAAGAAGTTTGACAAATACTAGGACAGTTTGAAGAACATTAACATGATGTTAATTGTGGCTATTGGGTTCGATCCTAGCAGTAAGTTGGAGCTTGCAAAGATATGTTTTGAGAAGTTATATGAGCTAGATAGCATTGTGTATAAGGAGATGATGGAGTCATTGATTACTCTCTAGAGAAGCATGTTCAAGGAGTACAGTGAAAGGTATGGAGGCGGATCACTTCTACGTGACCAGTTATCTCAGTCTTCCGAGCAAGGTCAGAGTCAGTGTAGGCACCAGAGTATTGAGATGGATGATTATGTGGGTTACAAGAGGATGGATATTAGGTACAAGCAGAAAAAAAGTGAAAAAGGGTTAGGGAAAAGAAGGATGAGTTGGAAACTTACCTTAGAGAACCTGTTGAAACCCCTGACCTGATGCTTGGAGTGGAGTAGGATTTACTCTCATGGTGGAGAAAGAACTCCTCTAAGTTTCCTGTTTTGTCTGAGATTGCTAGGGATGTGTTAGCATTGCAGGTTTCATCAGTTGCCTCGGAGAGTGCTTTTAGCACCAGTGGAAGGCTTCTTGAACCGCATAGGAGTTTTCTTACACATTACATGGTTGAGGTCCTAATGTGTATCGAGCAGTGGCTAAGACAAGACATAAAGATGGAGTCAAGAGTGCTTAAAAATGCTCAAATACTTGCTGATCTTGAAGAAGTGGACAAGCTTGAAAGAGGAATATCCAGAGTTTCTATCTTCAATTCCTATTTTAATTTGCCAGTTTAGTAATTGTTTTTACTATCTTTTCAGAGTATGGGGACACAACAAATCCAGAAGAAGACTAAGTAATGTGAGACATGCGAAGAGAATTTCATGTTTAGTAATCTTGTTTTATGTTTGCAATTTGAATGTTGGTTTGTTTTTTAAAGTTTTTTATTTGCTTTTGGTTTTAAACTTATGCTATCTTATGTTTGGTTTATCTTTTGTTTTCAATGGATGATTTCGGATATGTTTGGTTATTTTTCGTTTAAATGTGGTTACTTTCGGTCATGTTTGGTTATTTTGTTTTTTATTTGTTAGAATCCGCATCCGAACCGGATCCAAATTCGAATCGTTTTTACACGGTTTTTAAATTATAAAACCGGACTGATCTGAACCCAGTTAGATCCGAAGCGACTCCGTACCAGAATTAGACAATAACCGAATGGGACTTATATGCTAAGAACCGAAAATCCAAAAATCCGATTACACCGAACCCAACCCGATCGGGGGACCGAACACCCATACTTAGTACATTGGTATCGGCTCTGTTGGTGTAACACCAAACGCTGTAAGAAGCTCCAGAAACCATCGTAACTTCAAGTAAATGGAAGACATGGCTCGATATTAAGTCTCTGCAGTTGATATGGAAACAGTAGGCTATTTCTTTGTCTTCCATAAAATTGATGTATCACCAAGAAAGATAACAAAACCATTGAGAGACCGCCTTGTTCGTCGTCATCCAGACCAGTCAGCATCGCAATAAATCGCAAGTTTCAGAGATGGTTGCGAATCCAAGTAGAGACCCTGACATGGACCAAGTATTGAACCACTCAAACAACAGCTTCCCAGTGTTTATTGCACGGCTTAGCCATAAATTCTGCTAGCTGATGGACCGCATAACTTAGCTCTGGTCGTGTAATAACAAGGTACACTAGAAGACCAACTAACCTTCAATATTGAGCTGGATTTGTGTGGTATTCACCCACCTCATGTCCAAGTGTGTGATTATGTTCTAGAGACGTGTCAAAAGCTTTTGAACCAGACAAACCACATTCTGAAATAATATCCAGAGCGTATTTTCTTTGTGATAGATGGATGCTATTATTTGCACGACATACCTATATGCCCAAAAATATTAAAGAGCACCAAGATCCTTCATGCGGAAGCACTAACTTAGTAATCTTTGAATTTTGCAGTAAAATCCTCATTGTTATTGCCAATTACCAGATCGTCCACATAAACAACAACGTAGAGCTTTGCATTGCCGTTGACGTAGGAGAACAGAGAGTAATCCTTACGATTCTGGATGAAACCAAATTTAAGGAGGGCTTGAGAGAGCTTGGCGAATCAGCACCATGGTGCTTGCCTAAGACTATAGAGTGACTTTCTAAGTTTGCAAACAGCGTTCTTCTGAGGAGATGAGAATCCTGGTGGTAATCTCATATATACTTCTTCGTCTAAGTCAACATGCAAGAAGGCATATGGACGTTCATCTGGTACAAGTTCCAATTCTTTGTGGTAGCACTTTTGAGTAGAACTCGTACGGTAGTTAATTTAACGACAGGAGTGAATGTTTCATTGAAATCTTCGCACTCTTGCTGCTGATTTCCATAAGTGACTAAGAGAGCTTTGAAATGCTCAATGGTGCCGTCTGATTTATATTTGATCTTGGAGACCCATTTACATCATAGAGCATGTTTTCCCGAAGGAACACTGGTCACATCCCAAGTAGTGTTGTAAATTAGCCGCCGCTGCTTTCTCCAAACTTTTTCAAGCATTTCCTCTTTGAAACTAGTGGGTTCCTTTGATTTAAAGACAGCCGCGAAAAAAGCTTTCTGCGAAGGAGAGAAAATATCACAAGATACATAATCAGTTAGTGGATAAAGATACTTACCAAAGGAGCTAGGATGTGATGTTGGTGGAAATAGAGGGGGTTTATCATGTATTTTTAAGAGTTCGTCACATAGTCTTTTTCTAGAACATGATTTTTTGGTTTTCTATGACCCGACCAAGCAATTCCTATGATGTGCTATGTTCTTCTTGAATACTGGTTTCGGGTTTAGTAGCTTCTACCGGAGGTGACAAAGATGCTTCTGCGTGTGATGATGTAGATTCTTCCCATGTCTCAGCTAAAACTGGAGCTACTTCTTGTGCACTAGCAACTGGAGCAGGTACTTGAGGTGGTATGATCTCATCAAAAAAAACATCGTCTGAGGTTGTGGAGTAGCAGCTATAAGCTGAGGTTTCAATTCTGAATATGGAAACACATTCTCATGGAATATGACATCGCAAAATACAAATGTTTGCTCAGTCTGTAGGTCATATACAAGTCATCCTTTATTTCCATATGGGACCCAAGGAAGATACACCGAGTTCCACGATCTTCAAACTTGTCAGTGGAGCGACAAACTTTTCTAGCGTAACACAAGTATCTAAACGTCCGAAGATCTTGATATACTGGAGATCTTTCTGACAATATTTCAAATGGGGACTCCCTTGTAGGAGAATAGGTCGTGTCTTGTTTATCAGATGTGTAGCCGTTACTTGCACCCAAAAAGTGAATGGGAAGGTTAGCTTCCATTAGCAGTGATTTGGTTATGGTAAAAATATGGCGATCCTTGCGTTCCACACGTCTGGTCTGTTGTGGAGTAAGTTTGATGTACAATCCCTTGTGAATCAAAAAACTTCTTGAGGCATGTGAACTCTGTTCCATTATCTGTTCTTACGATTTTCACTTTCTTGTTGAATTGTCGATCTACAAGAGTGAGGAAATTTTTCAAGACGTTTCTTACTTCAGATTTTTTGAGAAGCAAGAAAGTCTAGAGAGCTCGTGAGAAATCGCCCACAATGATTAAGACCCCATACGTTGCAGTGAATCAATAAAAACAAACCACCAGCTTTATTAGGACTCTCTTGAAAGGTTACACGATTTTTTTTTTTGCACGATTTCAAGTATCACAAAGTACATCTAAGTCATTATTGCTTGTAGAAAATTTTCCTAAATTTGATAGAAAAGACAACACTTTTGATGTCCCAAACGTCGGTGCCATAAACTCCTAATAGCATTCTAGCTGGAATGGTTTGATTGAAAAAGAACCGAATCAGTCAGAAGATAAACCCCTTCGCGCTCTTCACCTGCAGCAAGCAAAGTTCTCGAAGCTAGGCCATGTATCACACAAAACTGTTTAGTAAATACGACCAAGCTTTCAATCTCATTAAGCAACTGTGAGACAGAGATCAGAGTAATAGAAAGTTGTGGTGCATAAAACATGTTATGTAAAATAAGCTTTCCGCCAAGGTTTAATGTTCTATGGCGTGTTGTCCAAGCTACTCCTACATCAGACAAAGAGATTGCAACCGCGTTTATTGACTTGAGATTCGTTAATAGATAAATGTCGCCAGTCATATGGTGCGACGCTCCAGACTCTATGATCAAGTCATACTTGTTGTGTGTCCCATAAAGAATGATTTTTTGTTCCTTACCAGAGAGTTTATCTTAAGTTTGCTTCTGGTTAACAAAATCGGCTATTGAATTTCCTTGACTCTCTGTGCGATTCAGAATTCATGTCTCTGAAGTTGCAGCCTCGTTAACGACCGTGTGTGATAACTGTTGATGTCTTACTACTTCTGCTTGATTTCGAACGGTCCAGCGCGACCTCTTCCTCGTCCTATGTTAGAACCTCTCCCACGTCCGGCTGAACCACGACCATAAGATTTTGTTAGCTCTCCAAACAATACATGATACTGATGATCTTGTAATATTGATGTTTCTCGTGACACGTTTTCCCAAAGTGAGAACATGTCACCGACTGATTATGTCTTGCAGCTGCAGCCGTAGCAAAGAAACCAACTGCTACACCAGTTTCAAGTTTGTCTTGAGTAACTACCAGATGTCTCTCCTCTTGTGTGATCAGTGAGCAATTGGTCTCCATGATATACTCACCAAGAGCAGGTTTGATCTTGATGGTTCCAAATCTACTCTTTTCAAGTCCCATAAGGAACTAATGCATTAAAATATTTTCTTGTGTTTTACGGAATTTTACCATTGATCCGCACATATCATGTCCGCAGCAGCAGTTGCGGGAATCAAAGTTCACACCATCGATTTATGTTGAATTAGGAAAATTAGGAAAACCCTTAATTTCCCAGAAGTCCTGGATTTTCTGCGAGAGCCAATGGCAAGTGGCCAAATTGATGCGGAAAATATGAAAAGATAACAAAACGAATTTGGAGAAAACAGTAGATCTTATTTCGAATCCGTGTAAGAGCATTGCGGTCATTAACAAAAGGTTCTAAAAGCTTCAGCGCAAGAGCTGTCAGCGAGATACATAGTTCTAGCAACCTAAACCCTAAACCTAGTTGAGTCACAGCTCGAGAACAAAGGAAAAAAAAGACACAAAACAAACGTTTTGATTGGTTTTGGACTGAACCTTATGAAAGGCTTCCTACGTACCCCTTTCGAGGATCAAACCAAACGTAGTTCGATTAAAAGAGCTGGACAAGAAATCAAACTGCTTGTGTGAGTTCGTCTAGTATTTGTGTGCCAGACATAGAAACCGAACTTGTCGAGATTAAAGCCTAAGGTTTCTAAGTGCAGAGAGTTTTAAGTCTAAAAAGTTCCCCCTCTGTGCCTCTCGCCTAGGAATCCTTATATACTCCCTCCAAGGTGAGTTTATGCTTTTCCTTTCTACCCTTAAGCCGTCATAGCTCAAAAGTGGAGACCTTCCATTTTTTCCGATTTTCATGATTATCTTCAGAAACTTGACATTTATCTGCGGAAATTTGACATTTATCTTTTCTTGTGGACAAGTGTAAACCGCCATAGTATTTATGGGCTCTTGCTTAAAAAAAAATTGTAAGTGGGCTTTTAGTCGCATTTTAGACTTTTGGGGCCATCTTTCTACTCGAAACGTTTATTATAATTTTTTTTCCGATAAAAACAAGTTTTCCACAGTTTTTATCGTGAAGTCTGAATGATAACTATGATCGCTAAAGAGTGATAGGTGGTTCAGCCATGGCCTGCGTAGATAGTATTTAAGAGTAGACGAGGATGCACGGATTCATGTCAGACTGGTTTTTATTCGTTTAATTGATGTTTGGGATAGTTCGGTCACTGCATAACGATCTGGTCCGAGATCGGACTAGTCGTGACGTAACGACCTAACCTGAATGGAACCGGTCGCTACGTAGCGACTTGTTCTGTGGCCGGACCGATCGTTACGTAGCAACCTGGACCGTTAGTAGACCGGTCGCTATGTAGTGACCTATTCCAACTCGGAACTGGTTTCTACATAGCGATCTGGTCAGTCGCTATGTAGCGACGTGGTCCGGTTCAGAACTGGTCGCTACATAGTGACCTGGTTCGTGCATGGACCAGACACTATGTAGCAACCTCGTCTAGATTGGGACTGGTCGCTACATAGCGACCTGGTCCGTGCATGGACTGGTCGGTATGTAGCGACCTGGTCTAGCTCGGGACTGGTCGCTATGTAATGACCTGGTCCATGGCTGGTTGGGTCGTTATGCATTGACTGGTTTGGGTACTTCTCTGATGTTCTCGGATAATCGGTGTTCTCAGACAATCGGTGTTTATCTTTAAGGATACTTAGGGTGTTGACTCCATCGTGACCGTTTTCGACCCCAACACCCGGTGGCGAGTTAGACGTTGCGTATCCAACTTCTCGTCAGTGTTTTCGGTATTTTCGATCTGATTGATCGGTTCTTGAGTTCCAAAGTACTTGTTCGAGGATTTAATGATCCTTGTGACGTGTACTCCTCTCTTTTTAAATCGTACGAGGTCTTTTTAATTTTTTGTACTTTGCTACGAGTTTTTTCGTAACTTCGTATCTCTGTTGGAAGTCTATCGCTTTGTCGTATGTTTTTTTTCCGGGGACTTTTAGTCATTGATTCCGCCATGATCGATTTTGACCACAACATCAGTTGAAAGACCCGTCAAAAAAAGACAGATTATCCCATAATACTTTCAGCTTCTCGTAGTACACTTCGACCATTTGTCCATCTTGTTTACACACTGAGATATCAGCTCGTAATTGATGTACACGAGTATCGTCTCCAGTGGAGAATCTTGCTTTCAAATCGGACCACATCACAGAAACATTTGAGACAAGGGATATTGAGGTTCGTAGGTGTGGTTCTATGCTGTTGTATATCTATCCGATGATTATGGCGTTTACCATGTCCCACCGTTCAGCTTCATCTTCTTATTTCGGTCTTTGAGTTCCATTCATGACCCTAGTTTTCTTTTTGTTCGAAGAGAACTGGTCATCAATTTTTTCCAACATTCATAGTTAGATTTGTTTAATAAAAACAAAGTTTGTACTTGTCATGTGTGATCAGAGGCATGTAGCAAATAAGGAGAGATCAAGCTTCTGTCGTTAACTGCGATTTTTTTGCCGGAAATTCTTTACATCGTTATTTTCTTTTCTTTGTTTTGAGAACGTAACACAGTTTACAGGCCAAAGGAAGGTTCTTATATCATGTAATGCTCTCAATCGTGATATCATTCATAGGGTAAATCATATATGATATATGGTGTCATAAGGTATAACTTCCATCCCAAGTAAAGATAGATCCTAAAAGATTATATATTTTAGTTTATTGGACATTTAACATTTTCATAGTAGGAGAATAATATACAATATATGTAATAGTGTCATTGTT
>CAKOAT010142044.1:112039-122849 GCA_932364175.1 Eruca vesicaria subsp. sativa | reverse complement strand
GTAATATCTGACCGTAACTCAGCCGTTATCACATAAACCAGCCAGATTTTTTTAAGTCAGCCGTAACGATCGACTGAGTTATGTTCATAACTCAGCTTATTTCTCATAAGTCAGCTAGGTTAGTTAAGTCAGCCGCTACGCACCTATATCTCGGCCGTAACGTAGTTCGTATCCTATTGCGGCTGAGTTTTATGCCGCAGTGGACCCGAACTTTTTGCTTACGTGGCATAAAAAAGTAATGGCATTCTTGTAAATATGTTTTTTCTCACAACGTGAAAAAAGGGCACGCTGGGTATTAAAAAATAGGTAGTAATAAAAAAAAGTTTTGTATGGTTGTGATAATAATTAATAAAATTCATACTAGTAGATAGATAGTCCGCTTTTGTAACAATGCGTATCTTAAGATAATGTTTCTATTGATTCAAAACAAGGATTACAAAAGAGAGCCTTCCACACGAGAGACTCTTCTCTCTTTACAACCACTTGATCAAATCATTGATATCTCCCCACCCCCCTCCTAAATTCTTCCTTAAATACTAAATACTCACAGTACTCTGACATGCCCCTTATCTTATTCCTTTATGTACTTCTAGAAGGTAGCCAGCACATCTTCTTCTAGAACCTCTTCACTATGTTACTTTAGTTGGCCCTTTCCCTTTCTCCTACCGTATCAGGTTTCTCCTTGTTAATCGCGTCCCAGCGCCATATAGTCCCGTCCTCGGAGGCAGCAAGAATTGTGCTACAATGCCATGGAAAAAAAACAGAGTGTGTCAGTAATCAAATGCTTTGCATTTATGTTTGGAGTAATTACTGAGTCATATAATAATGAAGTTTTTTAATGCATTGGAGAGAGAGATGATGAATATACTTTCCATCAGTGGACATAGCGGTTTGCCTGATCACAGACTTTGACTGATCGTGTGATAACCTATATAGCAACAGAGTCATGTCACGAATACAACAAAGACACCAAAGATTGTTTCTGGATCCGAAAGTAACTTACACTGTACTGAATAAAGGAGGGAAACTCTTTAAGTCCCAGACATTGCCTTCCTGATTCCCTGATGTCCAACCAACCAACCAACCAAGATTGTTTCACAAATTTTTCACAAAATTCAAGTAAGATTGTATATACTATAGCTTTCTGATCATTACCTATTGTAAGATAATTGAGAAAGAGGTCGCAAGAAAACTTGATAAACCAAAGATTACAATTTGGAATAGGGTATCTAACTAGAACAACTGAAGTACCCTGCAAAAACAACAGCACAAATAACTTTAATATGTCTGTTGTGTATAGGGTAAAATGAGTTCCTAACCTCTCCAGGATTATCTTTCAGTATTGGTTCCCACAATAGTATCTCATTCTCCACACTCTGAAATCATATATATAGAGAAGAAACAAAAGACTAACCTTTTGGTTTTAGCTTATTCCACCAAATGAAATATGATCTTAATTAATACATTATTGACTCCTGGACTAACCTTTGAAAGAATAAAATCACCAAACCAACGGTTACAATCAACATAATTTGTATGAACCGAAGAAGCTGTAAATACCTACACATAGAGGTAATGTTACATCAAGACATGTATGTCACACTCGTTGTTACAGGAAGGAAGAAACAGAAAAATACTTACAGGGAATTGTACAACTTGTGAATGAGTCCTCGACATATGTCCAAAACTCTGAAGGCAGCCAAAGAGTAATAGAGAAATCATACAAACTGACAGAGAAAGGAAGTTCCTTTCAAGTGTGGTCGGTTTTAACTAATACCTTTCATTAATAAAACGGTGCTCATCGTGGGGTTGAAAGTCCTACAGGTTTACAAGATAAGTGTATTTTAAAATGTATTTTATAAAAGTGAAAGAGCCACATTGAGTTACCACACTTATAACTTCGTTTCGATGACCTCCAGTTCCAGCAAATATCAGAATACATATCCCAGTTTCAACATTCCACAATCGAACAGATTCATCCTTGTCCAATCAAAACGTTGTTTTAAGGTCTTAAGCCTCAAAGCAAATAAATGAACATCAGGACATTATAAAGAGAAGAGATATACCTTGCTAGCAGAAAGCACAAGTTGAGGTTTCATAGGATGTGTCTTAATTTCATTCACTGAACCCTCGTGGCCCACAAGGCTCTGCGTACGTGCGAGCACGGATTATACACAAGAAATAAATCGAATCACTTGCTAGTAGCATACACAGAACCTCCATAAATTCTTCAAGTCAGTCTAAAGCTGATAAAAAAAATGCAATAATTAATACCTTATGAACCGTTTCATCATTGACGTGAACCGTTTCATCCTTGACGTTAATGACTCGGATTATGCCTTTAACTCCTCCAGCAACAACAAATGGGTTCTCTTTAACGCCACACGCCCAGCTTACCGTGTAAAATGACTCCTTTTTCTGATCACCAAAATACATCAGACAAATATACCCATAATGTATAGCCTCAATGAAACTTTATTTGTTGGAAAAGCTAGTAAACTATATATTATGTATACTACTTCCTTACATCTTCATCAGCGTAGGATTGCAATAAAGATATTTGACCATCTTCAAGACAGTTGTAGAGATTAATCTACATAATAAGAGATAAACCAATGGAAGTAATGAGATTCATGACTCAGCTCACACTACAAGAAAACATGTGGATACTGACGGACAAAATCATCAAAAATTCGTCGGAATAGACATACTTTAACGAACTTTTGACGAAAGTGGTCATCGGTATCATTTTGTTGAAAAAAAATAATTCGTTTGAATTTCGTCAGAATTTCCGACGACTTTCTGACAAATACCAAAAAACACTATTCTGACAAACTTCCGACGAAACTCCGATAACACCTTTCAAAAATATAATTCATCGGAATCACTACATTCTGACGAAGAGAAGTCGTCAGAATATACTGACAAAACAAGGTCGTCGGTATATTCTGAGAAAACGGTTCGTCGGTATATTCCAACGACATAGGTTCGTCAGTATATACTGACAAACTTGTTTTGTCAGTATATTGTGACGACATAGAGTCGTCAGTATATTCCGACCAAATCGTTCTTCGGTATATTCTGACGAACCTATGTCGTCGAAATATACCATTTTTATTGTAAAATAAATTTTAAAATTTTAAATTTTTAAATATTTTTTATATTAAAAATTAATATAAATAAACAAAATCTGAAATTTAAAACTAATAATATTATAGAATTTAAATTCATACAAACTTAAATAGAAAAAGAAAACATTCACAAATTTTTAAAATTCAGAAGGAAACAAACGATCTAGCTTTTTCATTATCTGGGCGTTGGTCTTCTTTTATGATTCCAGCTCAGTAAGGATAGTGGTGTTCTGCTCCTCCAATGCCATAATCCGTTCATCTTTGTTCTGTAGCTGCTCCAAAATTATGGGATCGGTATACGAAGCTTCCGAAAAAGACTTCAGACACGAAGAAGAACGGCGAGCCAACCCAACTAAACGACCTCCTTTCCTTTTAGGAACCACCTACAAAAATATTTAAAGTTAGTAAACTACATTATAAAAATAAAATTAATTAATTAATTAAAAATTACCTTTTCGACCATATCGTTTATTTGCAACCGGAACATGTTGGTTGAAGCTCCCGTAGAATTGCCGTCATCAGAGAGAGGCTAAAAAGCTAAAAGAGCTTCTTTTTGAGTTTCCACCAACTCAACAACAAATCTGATCACGGGGTCCTGAACTTGACCCGTCTTCTTGTAATTAGTGTGAGCCTCCTTAATGAGAGTGAGACGATCAACGGGATTACTGTCATTTGCTTCAATCTAAAAAACAACCATTAGCCAAGGAATATATAAAAATATTTATTTAAATTAAAAAAATATAAATAAAAAAATAGAACTTACAAGTTAATCTTCTTTAGAAGACACAGAGTAAGCGCCGAGGTTGTGCACATACATACCTTGCCCGCCACGATTGCTCTTCCGCTTCTTGGAGTTCTTACGAGACGTCATTGCAGTGTCGTCCTTCCCCCAATGGACTATCAACTGCTCCCACACCGTCCCGTTAATGAACCGTTGCCTCTTGTTCTTCTGCCATATTGTCTTCCACGCGTTGATCAGCTTTGTATAAGAGTCCATGGCCTTTCGTTGAATCTCTGACGGACTGTTTCCGTGAGACCGAACTCCCAAGTGAATTCTTGCTACAAAACACACATAATTTAATAGGTAAAAAAAATTGAAAAAGGCTTTTAAAAAACTGAAGAGTTACCGCAAACTGACGAAACCACAACTCCCGGTCCTCTTGAGTGATCACACTCCAGTTCGGATATCCGGTACGAAGCATGGAATACATCATATTGTTGATGCTCCTGCTAATGCCATTGCTCGACTTGGTGAGCCTTTAAAAAAATGCATGTTAGAAAGTTAATTAATGGAAAAAAACATAATTCTACAAATAAAATAAAAAATACTAACTAAGTCGTATGTCCCGGCCGTGGGTTGGGATGGAGAACCGGGAGATGCTCTCGACCTGGTTGTTGAACCAATTGTTCAACTGACATGACCCCCGGATCCTGCTCAGCAGCTGGAGGGGGAACATATGGAGGGGGAGCGGGAACATATCCGGGAACCGAGTTTTGCTCGTAAGACGATACCGATGCACGGGAACTGCTCACCGAACTACCTCGGCCACCACGGTATGCGGGGCGACGGGGGAATGCGGAACGGGTGGGTGCATCCTAGGACCTAAGAAAAAAATTATAATACATCTGAATTATTTTCAAAACTTTTCAAAGAAATTATTAAAAATGATTTTTACATCTAAAAATGATTTATAAATATATGTATGTATGTATAAAAAATTATAAATATTTTTAAAAATGTTTATAAATATAGATCAGGTTGTTCAATATATAAAAATAATTATATACGTTTTTATCTATAAAAAATATAAAATCGTTTTTTCTGTTAAAAAATATTTATAAAACTGTAATTAAATATAGAAAAAAAAATTTAAATATATATAAAAATTATAAAAACGTTTTATTATATATAATATATTACTGGAAACCTCAAAAACGTTTTTAAACAGAAAAAAAGTTTTTTTAAAAAAAACTATTTAAAAATACAAAAACATTCTATATTTTAAGATTTACTCAATATAATTCAAAAAAAAAATTAAAACAGCAATCCTAGCTAATAGATCCTAAACTATCCATTCAATCCTAAAGTTTTCAATCAAACAACCTCAAATCCTAATTAAGATCTAACATCCTAAACCCTAAAATTTTGAAATATACAAAGGTTTTATAGAATCTTACACGATTTGTGGTGTGGGGAAGAGATGTGAGCTTGTGAAGAGGAGTCGCCGAAGAAGGGAGTTCGGAAATCGCCGTCAAAGAGAGAGAAATCGGAGAGAGTTAAGAGAGGGAGGCGGAAATGTCGAAGAAGGAAGAAGATATGGTTTTTTATTTTAATGATTCCGATGGACCCGTGTCCGTCGAAATTCCGTCGGAATCATTAAATTTAAACCAAATGGCGGTTCGCGAAAATTTTCACGCGGTTTGCTTTTCCCGGGTAACTTGATTTCGTTGGAATTTTGTCACTATATACCGACAGAATTCCGACGGCATAGTGTTTAGGGGTTTAACATAAGTTTTTAAATGCAAAATCCAAATCTTTCCAAATGAATAGAGTATTTGCATAAAGATTTAACTATAAAAATGTGTTCAAAATACGATTTTACACCCAAAAAAAATTGTAGTGTAAGATTATATGAATATGATTGTATAAGTACATGAGTGTTAAGATGAGATGTTATGAAAACAATGATATATATACATAAATATTTTAATGAGTTGTTATATTTGAACCGTTGCGATCTAATACTATACTAAACACTTATTATGTGTTATTTTCATAGTTTCGGTTTCCAAATTTAAATATTTTTTTATATTAAAAATTTTAAAAACACTAGTCCTTGGATATTCGTCGGAATATACCGACGACATTCCGACAAACTTGCTTAGTTCGTCGGAATGTCGTTGGTATATTCCGGCGAATTTCCGAGGACTAGTGTTTTTTGAATAAAACACATTTTTTCACTATATCGTCAGTATATAGTGACTAAATACCGACGAACATTTTTTCTTCTAAAAAAAAACTACCTTATGTAAGATGTACAATAACTAATAAATACAAGTCAAATAATAAGAATTCCTAATCAGAATCATCAGAATCTTCATCAAACTCCCCAACCCCAGCTTCGCCCTTTGAATGTACGACAGCATCAAGTTCAAACTCGTTAAAATTCTCAACAAGTTTAACATCTGTCAAATCTTCAACTGCAGTCACGTTGCTGGTAGAGTCTGGTTGTAATGGTTCATTATTTCTGTCCACTCGTCCTCTTGGGTTGATTTGCGTTACAGTGACCCATGGATCGTCTCTGCACGTCACCCGAGGTAATTGATGTAGCACACCTATCAATTATAAAAGGTATTAGTAAAATATAAACCATGAATTATGAAAAAATTGACATACCTGATCATCTTGCGAAGCTAGAATAAAGGGATCATAATATTGAAGTTTCCGCCGCGAATGAACTGATGTAACACCAAACGCATCAGTCTTCACTCCTCTATATGGGGTGGTGTCATACCAATCACAATAGAATACTACACACCGCAATCCAACCATACCAAGAAACTGGATTTTCAATATTTCTTCTATGTTGCCGTAGTAGACATCATCACCGGAAGAAGACGAAACACCAGCATCATATCTTGTCTTAGAATGACCTTTCCTTGTGAATGCATATCCTCGCGTACAATATTTTTAATATGGTCTGACCACATAGTTTTGTCCCTGCACAAATTCACGTATCCAATCATCGAACACAAAACCTCTGGCCAAACCCTCATTCACCTATAAATTAAAAACATATATGAGTGAAAAGTTAGTTACTTTATATTAATATAAACTAATCATATGAATAGGGAAGTTTGATATATGACTCATATATCTAAGAAGCCATGCAGCAAATCCGCTATGTCTGAGTTGTTGAAGCTCATCTTCTGTCACATGCCTGTGAGTTATACGCAACTCTGCCATATAAACACTATATAATAAGATATTATCAGTATGAAATAAAATTATTGAATATTAATCTAACAATTTAAATGAATAACTATTTTTACCTCTCATATTTTAGAACATCTTCACAGTTGGCGAGCAAATATGTTTGCAAATGAGCGTGCTCAGTCTCCGTAAGCTCCGCTTCGTGGGTTTTCCACTAAGTCGTCCTATTTCTCTGAACATGCTTGGGACAGTAACATGATATGTTGCTCTCTCCCCTCTGTCATCATGCCGAGCAGGTCTTCGGTTTTTTGTATGCACTTCTGATGGAAAATATTTTTCAGCAAAGATTGCAGTTTCTTCATTGATCACCTGCGCGACTATAGATCCTTCCACCCTGCTGTTATTTTTGACCATCTTCTTCAGATGATCCATATAACGCTCAAAAACATACATCCATCAGTACTGCACAGGACCACCAAGTTTCAATTCTCTTGTGAGATGAATAACAAGATGTTCCATTACATCAAAGAATGTTGGAGGAAATATCTTCTCGAGGTTACATATGATGACTGGTATGTTTGCCTTCAAATTACTAATACCCTCTGCAGTCACTGCTCTGGTGCATAAATCACGGAAAAAAACACTTATCCCTACATAGATAAAAGACAAAAAAAAATTTAAGTATTAGGTTTATATAAGCATAATTGATGTTAAATATAAAAATCAATTAAAATGTAAAATATAAGATACCTGCAATTGCTTCATGAACATTACGTGGCAATAGTGCAGAAAAAACAAACTGAAGGAGACGCTGCATAATTACATGACAATCATGACTCTTCAAGCCATTAAACTTTCCTTTGCTTCTATCAACGCAGTTCCACAAATTTGATGCATAACCGTCTGGAAATTGCATTCTATCTGTAATCCAATCAAAGAACTCTTCTTTTGCAGCACCATCCAGCCGATAAATGGGAAAACGGGCCGTACCGTTCTCATCAACGTGAAGTTCAAAACGATCACAGATATCGACTAAATCCAACCTTGACTCCAAATTATCCTTCGTTTTACCTTGGATGTTAAAGATTTTGGTCATCAGATTGTCGAAAAAATTCTTCTCGATATGCGTGACATCTAAATTATAACGCAATAGATGATTCTTCCAATATGGCAGATCCCAGAAAATACTCTTTTTATGCCAGTTATGTAGCTCTCCAACCGCATCGACTCGAATGTTTTCATGTCCACCTACGTCTGGCGTCCTTATCTGCACCAAAATCCCTCAACTGCTTCCACAAATCTTCCCTACTAACTTCCTCAGGTGGACCATCAAACACCTGGTTGTTCTTCGTAAACAAAGTCGTACTCCTACGGTATGGATGATAAGGTGGTAGAAATCTTCTGTGACAGTCAAACCAACACGTTTTCCTTCCGTGCTTTAGTTGGAAAGCATCAGTGTCATCTTGACAATATGGACATGATATCCTCCCATGTGTTTTCCATCCGGATAACATACCATATGCTGGAAAGTCACTTATTATTCACATAAGTACTCCCCGCATATAAAAGTTTTCTTTGCACGAAACATCGTATGTTTCAAAACCATGCGCCCATAGTTGTTGCTACTCATGTATTAGTAGTTAGAGAAACACATCTAAGGATCTCTTAGGATACTCTGGCCCGGGGACGAGAATTGAGAGGAACAAAAACTCTCGTTGCATGCACAAGTTTGGAGGTAAGTTGTACGGTGTCACAATAACTGACCATAGAGAATATTGTCTTCTATTCTTTCCAAATGGGCTGAAACCATCAGTACATAATCCAAGATAAACATTTCTTCTCTCTTCCGCAAATTCTGGATACGTTGACTGGAAATGTTTCTAAGCCTTCGCATCTGGAGGATGTCTAATCTCAACATTTATGGAATGCTATGCATGCCATCTCATTGCTTTTGATGTGCGCTCACACTGATACAACCTCTTCAATCTTTCCGTTAAAGGCAAATACCGCATCCTTTTGAACGAGATCGAAACTCTTCCCCTCGTCTCCTGATAACGAGGTTTCCTACAAAATTTGCATTTATCACGTTCATTCTCCGCTCCTCAGTAGATCATGCAGTTGTCAATACATACATTTTATCACTTCGTACGGTAGCTGAAGACCCGCAACAAGTTTTTGAACCTCGTAGTATGAACTCGGTGCAAGATTATCCTCAGGTAGAATACCTTTGACAAAATCAGTAATCGCATCCACACATTCTTCAGCCAAGTTATAGTCTGTCTTGATACCCATCAATCTAGTTGCAGAAGATAAGGGTGAATGACCATCTCTACAACCTTTATACAAAGGTTGTTTTCTTGCATCCAACATGTCAAAAAATCTCCTAGATATAGGATTTGGTTCTCCTTCCCCTCTATAATGATCATGTACCATATGCATAGTACTTACACCATAATCTATATCCGTTCTAGGTTCTTCTAACCTAATATCAGGCTGAGGTTCGCTAACTTGCTGAGGTTTGTTAGTACTACCATATTCAAAACCAGTTTCCCCATGAAGATACCAAACTTTATAATTAAGTGAAACCCCCCTCATATACAAATGATTCCAAACGTCAAATTCTCTTATAATCCTATTATTATTGAAAGTAAAGTAGAGACATCTTAACATACCGGTTTTTGCATCCGGTTGCTGTTGAACAAGCTTCATGAATTCTCCAATCCCTTGAACGTATTCTTCCGTAAGTAAATTGGTGTTGGGATCCATATGAGAGTTATCCATCCACGAACGATAATAAACTTCTGAAAACATGATTTTCAAGAAATTGTTATGCTTAGAGAGAGTAAAGAGAGAGTGAGGAGTGAATGAGTTGAATGACGAGAGGTTGCATTTATAGAAAAATTCTTACGACAATCCGACGACATTCCGACTGAATTCCGACGCCATAACGGTTATATCCGTCGGAATTCTGTTGGTATTTTCTTATCTCAATGGATATAAAACAGTCATATGCATTTGTCGGAAATGGTCAAAAATTTTGTCAGAAATTCGTCGGAATATACCAATGACATTCCGACGAATACAACGGTTATATAATTAATCGAATTTTCATCGGAAATTCGTTGGAATATACCGACGAATTCAACGGTTATATAATTAATAAAAATGTCATCCGAAGTTTGTCAGTATATTCCGACGAACTACGTTTGGTCGGAAAGTCGTCGGTTTAGTCCGACGAAAGTGGATTTTTTGTTTTCGTCGGAATTCTGTTGGAAAATTGTCAAAATTGTCCGACGACTTTTATGTCCGTCGGAACCTCCGTTGGAATATACCGTGTTTTCTTGTAGTGTCAGTAAAAGGTTAAGACAGAAAAGAGTCATAAACTTTCACAGAATCTCCAATAGCAAAACTTTAAGCTAAGACGGTTCATAGTCAGGCTAAGTAAGTATGCACTCCGAAAAGGAACCCAACACAAGCAAAGTTTCAATTTTTCAGACAAGCAGTGAATGAAGAAAACTTTAGCCCATTTCCACCACCGGAGACGAAGACATTGAAGAAACGTCCATCGATGAAGTTAAAAACAACAGAATACAAAGGTTTCTTCCCTTCTTGAATCATGTTGGTCAGTTTGTACGATTTCTTGTTCGGTGGAGTTAGATACCCAACAGTTGATTTGTTCCCTAAAGTTATCTTCCACATTTCAAATCTATTCTCTCTCTCTCTCTCTCTCTCTCTCTCTCTCTCT
>CAKOAT010142044.1:77748-111939 GCA_932364175.1 Eruca vesicaria subsp. sativa | reverse complement strand
ACAAGTCTCTCTCTCTCTCTCTCTCTCTCTCTCTCTCTCTCTCTCTCTCTCTCTCTCTCTCTCTCTCTCTCTCTCTCTCTCTCTCTCTCTATCTCTCTCGGAAACTGCTCTTGTTTTATAAAGCATTCAAGTCTCATGCTGCAAGAAGTCTTTATACGTGTTTGCAACAGAAAGTCCTTGAAAGTTAAATCTTGTTAACAAGTCTTTTCATGCACCAAATTTTAGCAAGAACAAAATAAGTCTTTGGAACAACAGTCTCTCAGACAATTATGGGTTTACAGAATTACAGAAACATTTAAATATTAAATTAAACCATATTTAGACATGATCGGAAATTTTGAAGTTGAAATGATACATAATTTGTACTTAATATTATAGAAATAGACGTCAAAACTTCCAACGTTTCTTGTCAAAGCATAAACTTAGTGGAGACTTAGTGCTAGTAGTTGAAATG
This sequence comes from Eruca vesicaria subsp. sativa, assembly GCA_932364175.1. NCBI lineage: Eukaryota > Viridiplantae > Streptophyta > Magnoliopsida > Brassicales > Brassicaceae > Eruca > Eruca vesicaria. The sequence goes on along the minus strand of CAKOAT010142044.1, from coordinate 111,485 downwards.
TAATGTTCACTATTATCGACTGATGTGGACATGATAAAATCACTAGTAAAAATCTTACGTATAGCCACGACACAGTTAATTTGAAACTGTGGCTCCGTAAACCAAAAAAGCGTGACTATCTAATAAGAAGCCACGATTTCTATGTCAAAAAAAATACCGTGGTTATAGTTTTGTGGCTGAAAAAAATCGTGGCATATAAGCATGGCAACAAAGCCACAGTTATACCACGGTGGTTTCATGGCTTCTTAGCCACGGTATAAGCCCTGGTTTTAGGATTTTATCGTGACTACCCCCAACCATGGTCATGACCACTGTGTTTTCCGTAGCAACTTTAGCTACAGTTTTAACTATTACAATCGTTACTTATACTAGCCACCTTTTTCCTATTGTTGTTTTCGTGGCAACCTATGCCCACCTTTTTTGCTAATTTTGAGGCCACATTTTTGCTTAAATGATTTTAATTTTGATTACCAATTTAATTTGCCGATTAAACTAATTTGCATTCTAATATGTAATCTTAAACACATGAAACAAAACATGAAATTCTATTCATGAGAAGTTGGTTTACATAATGCAAAACATAAGATTAATATTAAACAAGGCATTGAGTCATAAGAACAAAATACAGAGTTTTAAGGATGTTATATAAGTCAAAAGATGCTACACTTGCATCTAAAAGCCGTTGGAATGGGAAGGCTGAGAAATGTCTTGAGCTTGAGTGGAAGGAGCTTGTTGCTGAGGTTCTTGGGGTAGAAGTGTTTGAAGGAGCTGATTGATTGCAGCCCTTGTTGCTGAGACGTCCTCCTTAATGTTGCCACATCCTTCTTCACTGCACTTACATCAGCAGTCATGCTTTGCAAGCTTGTCTCCAGTCCATTTACACGCAACACCATCTACTGGTTGCGGGTAAGGGCAGCTGGGACTCTTGAAGATGGCGCATTTTCCTTATATTGGGCACTGTCAAGTCCATAGATATGTCCTCTTTTACCTTTAGCATTCTGCAGTAAAGGCAAAGTAGATTCAGTCAAAACCAACTCCACATACAACATTGTAAATAAGAGGCTTTCAGATTGAGACAAAACACAGCTTGAATTATAACCTAATTCTATAGAGGAAACATACAATTAATAGCTATAATTCCAAATATAACTCTAAACACCAGATTGAGACAAAACGCAAAAGACAACATATTGAAAACATGCCTTCAAATAAGCTTGGTTTAACAAGATGTGAGGAGGAGCTAATGTTGCAGATGGACTTCCTAGTGATCCATCAGTGTTACAGAGCTGTGTGGCTTCCATCTCAACTTGAGTTACAAGTTCTTCAGCAACGATAGTTAACAAAAGTGATATCCTTGCGCGTGTGTGTGTCCTCTTGACAAGGTCTGTAGGAAGGTGGTTCACCATTCTCAACCATATGCAAAAACAGAGAAAAGAAAATTAGTTTAGGTAAATGTGTAAAATAGAAAGGAAATTACCATGATATATTCATACCTTGCAAAACCACGAGGTCTTGCATTATGCTTGTGTTCTCCTTTACTCACAAAGGTCTAACTTGCGGCTTGCAGCAGCTTTTTTGCTCTTCTTCTTGGATTTTTCTGTCGCCCAATAGTCCATAACAGTGGCCCAGTTCTCCTCATTGATATACGTAGGCTGCTTATTTTTCCTCTTCTTTGTACTAATACATTCACCAATCGATGTCCATGTTTCCATCTGCCATAGGGCATACACCAAGTCATTGAATTGAGGTTCCCAGTAGTAATTTTGATACAAAGGAAAAAAAACATTTAGTGATTAGCAAAGAACAATCTTAAAGACATAATTAAATCTGTAAACACTTTCAACAAATAATTACCAACATGAATTCTTCCTTTCCTCTGGAATAGACCTCCAACTCTTCCAAGGTCCCATGTAGTATCCTTGCCATGTTGCACAGATGAAAGATTAGACTGATGGATCAATAGAAAACCTAAACAGACAACAAATATCAGAGATATCAGAGACAATTATAAACAAACAAGCGAGCATAACAATGTAATGAGAGTTAACCATCAATCAAACCTAAGCTAAAATCCTAAACAAACAAGCAAGCTAACAATCATATGACATATATTAATTAATCCTAATGTACCAAAAATCTTATGTTTAAGTAACAATTCTAAGCTAAATAGTGAGGAGTAAACTTACCATAAAGCACCATTGAGCTTATATGGATGGAGATGTGTCTGGGACATCCTAGCGGGAGAATTGAACATAGCATTTAGACATTGCGTATAGCTATTTGAACGGGAGGATGAAGCCTGTCTCTTTGTAGCCACTCCCGTGGCATCAGGTGGCATTGGAAGAGACGTCGGAGGTGTCCCTTGTCCTCTTTCTGAGGCTTGTCCATTTCTTGAGGCCATCTGCAGGTAACAAAAGAAAGTTAAACCAAGTCTAAGAGATAGAGACAATACTGCTAACAAAATCAAACACAGAGACAGAATTAAACATAGAGAGATAAATTGAAGAGAACCAAACCCTAAATCGAAGAGAAGAAAATCAAACCTTAAATCAAATAGAAACAAACCCTAAATCAATGCCGTTAAACTAAACATTCAAGAATAAAACCCTTAACCAACAGAGAGAATAGAATCAAAACCTAAATCTGAAAAGAAACAAAAAAAAGGAAACCTTAAATCTAAAGATAGAAAGTGAATCGATTGAATCTAGGCAAGTGTACAAAAACCCTAAATCAATGATCTTAAGTAAACATGCAAGACAAACTCCCTAATCTAAACCAAGAAAAGAATCGGAAAAAATCAAAGCAAACTCTAATCTCAAGCAAGAGACAGAGAAGAGCCCTAATCTAAGCACAAGAAACAAATCGGCAAAAAACAAAACAAACCTTAATCTCAAGCGAGAGACAGAGAAGAACCTTAATCTAAATACAAAATGAAAGGATTAAAGGAGGAGAGAAAGGTTAGTAACATACAAGAGGGATGAGTGAGAAAGAGACAGATCGGCGACGGCGAGGGTTGGTGACGAGTGAGAGAATCATCGGGAGAGAGTTCTAAAATTTTGGCTAAGTGTTGAAATGAGAAGAAGGAGACAGTTTGCGTAATAAATCTAAGACAAAGCCACGAAAACATAATTGGCCAAACCGTGGTTGTGTTATAAATAAACCGCGGAACCAAATTATTTGGTAACTTTACCCTAAAGTTTTGGAGACAAACCGAAAATATGGAACCAGACCAATTTAGTTTTTCGGGTACTGAAATATGCCACGAAAAGACAGTAGCTAAACTGTGGTTTTCTAATAGGTAAACCGCGAACCAGAATTAATTAGAGCCAAAACCCAAAAACTATTGGAGCCAAACCAATATTTTTTAATGGAACCAAAACCAAATTTCAGAAAGCCCCGAATATTTAGTGGCTTACCATGGCTACCTCGTATCTCTACCTTCTAAGAGAATCCCTAACCCCTAAACACTAAAAACACAAAAACAACTTACTTGCCTACATTCTCATACATCCATCTACTCAATACCAAAAAAAATCTTCATTGCCTCATAAAATAATGTAACATAATTTTACAACATTCATTATTTTACAAACATTTTTATTTTACAAACATAATTTAATCATGCATCATTTCATACTTGCATATTTTACAATGTTTTTATTTTATCATACATCATATTCATACTTGCATATTTTACATCATTCACTATTATACATTCTCATACCTACTTATTTTACATCATTCTTCAACAACTTCTATCAATCTGATTCATCTGAATTATTACCTGGTTCCTCTAAATCCTCATCTGATCTATATTCATCATTTGGCGGAATCACTGGGGCAGTATCAGAATCTGAGACATCATCAACATCATGTGTTTCAACTCGTAGGAATGAAATTTCTGCAACTTGATCACGTCTATCATCTTGCCATGCAGTTTAAACAACTTCTGAAGTTTCTCGGATTCCCTCGCACAAGCCCACCATTCATCTCCTGAAGATCAAAAAACCCACGGGTAAGGAATGAAACATGCTTGATCACAATTACATGTGAAGACAAATATCGTTAGAATTCTAATAACACAAAATTATTATTGTATCCACATTTCAATTACCTGATAACACAAAAAGATCATATTTGCATATTATCTGCGTGGTGGGACATCGACAAGCCCAAATGGATATCTTCTCATACCACGATATTCTGTTATATCAAACCAACGACATTTAAAAACCATCGATTTCAAGACAACATCACCATGATACACTATCATCATTATCTCTTCTATGAGGCCGTAGTATTTTTTATCAGTGGTTTCAATGACACAAAAGCCATAATTTTGAGTTCTCTTATCTTGACCGTGGTTGTGAGTGTGAAAAGTATATCTCCTAAAGTGGTATATCGGCCAAGATATATAATTTTGTTTCGGACCTTGCACAAAATCCAACATCAACATATCAAAAGTGTAAAACGCAGTGGCATCATTAATCTGCAATCCAATAACATTATTATTAGTTAAAATTTTAGTATTTAAATTAATACACTACAACTCACATAATCTTTCACCCATTTTGCAAACTGGGTGTCTTTCGCTTGTTGCAATCCATGAGGAGTTATATCAGGGACACTTCGTGTCATATATTCTTCAAACATCCTGCAGCGAAATGACATTTTAATTGCATTCTTATATGTATGTGTAAATGTTTCACAGTTGAGCATCATCAATGTCTGATGGAATGTTTTATCTTCATCATTTAATTAACCAGTTAGCAATGTCCACTGACTCTCCCTTCATGGTAGAACAAGTTTGGTACCTCAGGATAGTTGTATGTGAAACGAATATCGTTCGGAACTTCTAAAATGCTAAAGATTTCAGAACGCCCAAAAAAATTGGAGGATACATTTGAAATCTCCTCTTGGTATATGTATATTTTTTGTAGATGTTGTAGATTTTTTTTGGTCATCTGGTTCATATAAGATTTTAGTCCATTTTGTCATCTCTTTTTATACAATATTAGTAATGATAGTCATTTATTAACCGGTGTGTTTATTCATATTTCACTGATCTGATGCTGGACCCAGGCGAGAAGATGGAGGAATCAAGATCGAAGATGTTTCCAGAAACTAACAAAGCATATGTGGACTCAGATATGGTTAATCTCGTAATGGTGATTGATGTCTTGAAAAACCGGTGTAAGACTAATACGTTGAATTGTCTCCTTTTTATAGAGTGGATAAAAAGAAATTAAAAGACAGGAATAATGAAAATGTTAAACAAAAGGAAAAAAAGGTATTTAAGAATACCTTACATGATGAAGCATATATTTTTCTTTTTATTTTCTTTTAGTTTGGTGTGTTTGTGTGTTGCTCGATCGCTGGTCAATAGGAGCACTGACCCATGCTCCACTACCAAACGAGCCACTTGCAACAAACACGTATACCTTCAAATACAAATTAACTAAATCTAGTAACTATTTTTATTATTCTTTTCTTTTGGAGTTTGTGAATGTGCTTGTGTTCCATGGTTGCTGGGAGCACTGACCCATGCAGTCATGCTCAAATACCAACGAGCCGCTTGCAACAAACACATTCAGTAACAAAACAACTATCATATTCTTGTAAAAGAAAATTTAATAAATCAGGCCAAACTTCAAAGTGGTTTAAGTGCTTAACAATGCTATCTTTTGTGTGTATTCGAATTTTGTTTTTCAATATTTAAGTGGCTAAACGGAAAGGTGTCTTTTTTTTTATCTAAGAATACCTTTTATCCCCAATGTTTTCTTTTTTGTTATTGTTATTATTGTTGTGTATTGTGTCATACTTGAACCCACTGGTTTTGGGACAATGCTGCCTTTAAGACCGAAGTGAAGTTAATGAAGCCATAATAAGCATCTTCAGGTGTCGGGGAATCGCAATAAGTGGTAGAGAGATAGTCCACTTTTGTAAGAGCAGCTCTAAAAAGATTCTCTATTTTAGAGTTTGCAAAATTCTATATTTAAAGTTTAAAAGTGTTATGTTCCAAAAATAAAACTTCAAATTTAATTTCAAAGCTATTTGTATTTTATACAATAGTTCTTATGTACAAAGAGAGCCTTCCACACGAGAGACTCTTCTCTCTTTACAACCACTTGATCAAATCATCGATATCCCTCCCCTGAACTCTTACTTATAGACTGCCAAGCTCACAGTTATCCCAGATACTCTGACCTGTCTCTTATCATTATTCCTTATTCCTTATGTATATACTTCTAGAAAGTAGCCAGCACATATTCTTCTAGACCTTCTCACGTCCCAACGTCATAAAGTCCCGTCCTCGGAGGTAGCAGGAATTGTCCTACAATGCCATGGAAAGAAACGGCGTGTGTCAGGAATCAAATTGCTTTGCATTTTGGTTTGAGAATTTTACACCTTAAGACACATTATCACTTCTAAATTACACAAGAAGTCACATGTTGCTGGAGACACACATTATTGATGTGTAATGTCTCTTATGCCCCCAAAGAAAAATCACCCTACATTCTCTCTCCAACTTTTGATTAACAGATCTATTTTCTTCTAGTTACCAAACTTTAATTTCGTGAACCAAACAACAAGTTCTTCATCAATTTGGCTTTTGATTTTCAATCTTCTTTCCACTTACGTTGAGCTTAATTACAGTAACTTCTGGAAACAAAATCATTTGTTCCAAAAAGTGTTTTTTTTCACTCATTCAAAGTCCAGTTTTTTATAAATTTCAATTAATCTTTTCTAGATTTGATCGAGTTTTGTCAAACTTTTTCTTTTAATCAATTTTTGGATGTGATTATATTTTCTAATCTGAAGAACTGTAATTAAAAGTCACTTATCTTCTCCAACACAAACTTTCACCAAAGTGCACAAATAGTATTTATTTTTTGTTTAATCACAAAATTGCACATATGTGGTGGATCTGGAGATGGTAGAGGTGATAACTCAAGAGAATAATAGTGGTAGATAAAGTAGAGGAAGAAGACGTGAAGATGGAGGATACGGAGATGGAGGACGTAGTGGAGGTAGCTGTGAATATTAGATTGGAGATTGTGATGGCTATGGATATAAAGGTGGTGGATAAAGTAGAGGTAGAAGACGTGAAGATGGGGGATATGGAGGTGGAGGCCGTAGTGAAGGTAGTTGTGGATATCATATTGGAGATTGTAATGGCTATGGTTATAAAGGTGGTGGATACAGTATTCGTGGTTATACGAGAGGGAGGAAGTGGTGGAGGATACAGTGGAGGTGGAAGACATGAGATGACGAACGCGGTGGAGGTGGTTATAGATACTGGAATAGAGGTTGTGATGGTGAATACAGAGATGGTTATTTGAGAAGAGTTGGTGGTGATACAGTGTAAAGGAGAAACGTGAAGATGATAGAGAGGTGAAAGATGTGGTGGAGAAAAAAAAGGAGAAAGAAACCAATAAGAAAAAGTTCAAAAAAATTATAAATAGCAGAAGTGGTCATACCACATTTTTATCCACACAAACTTTTTATAAATGTTAAAATAGAAAATGTATATATATATACATATATATATATATATATCAAAATGGATGTGAAAACGTAGAGAATACAAAACTATAATTTATAGTAATAAATTTTTTTTTTTAATATTTTATAAATAAATATAAACCAATTCATATCATATGGGTGAAATAAATAGCAAAAGTTTTAAATTTAAAATTAAAATTATCCACACTTCTTTTACTCGATAGACAAGAGTGCATTTTGTCCCCACAAACCAAATAAGCTGACGTCATTTTCTCTTTCCTTCAGTTACTACAGCTATGGGCATTTTCGACATTGAATAGAAGAGAGAGAGAGAGGGAATGTGTTCCTCCAGCAGATTGTGCCTTTTAATGTCAAAAAAGACAATAATGTGTCTTATTTGGTAAAGCACTCTTTTGGTTTAAGAGTAAGTACTAATTCATAAAATAATGATGTATTTGTGAGAGAGAAGATGAATACAACAAAATGACTCCTCCGTCTTAAAACCATAATGATGGCTTATTCTTTGATCATCATTATTTTATGAATCCTCCAGCCACAACAAGTGAGTTCGCTTTAAAACCACGCGCCCGGCTTACAGTGTAAAATGACTCCTCCGTCTGATCATTAAAGCACATATACCCAAAATAGCCTCAATGAAACTTTGCTGCTTTTTTTATTTAATGGAAACTATATAATATGTATACTTCCTTACATCTTCATCAGCGTAGGAGTGCAATGAAGATATATCACCATTTTCAAGACAGTTGCACACATTAATCTACAAAATAAGAGATAAACCCAATGGCAGTAATGAGATGTTATGACTCAGCTCAGTGAAGGTTCAAATAGAAAAAGCCATAAACTTTCACAGAATTCAATTCAAAAAAAAAAAGACTACTTTAACAGAATCTCCAATAGCAAAAAACATTAAGCTAAGATGGTTCATAGTTAAGCTAAGTAACTTTTTCAGACAAGTGTACAATAACATCTCAGGACAACAATCAGAAACCCAAAATCAGACAGAAAAAAAGATACTTTCACAAAACCCAGAACTTGAAAACCTTAAACAGAGATTCGCAAAAGAAGAAAACGTTACCCCATTTCCACCAGAGGAGGCGAAGTAACTGTAGTAACGTGCATCAATAAAGTTAAAAACAACAAAATACAAGGGTGTCGTCCCTTGTTGAATCCTTTTGGTCACTTTGTACAATTTCTTGTGCAATGGAGTCATCGCTTCTTCCCTCATCCACATTTCAAATCTCTTCTCTCTGTCACACCCTCTCTGTCTCTCGGACACTGCCCTTGTTTTATAGCCACGCGACAACAAGTCGTTGCACCTCTTTGTAACAACCAGTCCTTGACAAGTCTCATGCACCAACTAGTCTTTGTAACTCTTTGCAACAACCAGTCCTTGAAAGATAATCTTGTTAACAAGTCTCATGCAACAGCTAGTCTCTCGGACAATTATGGGTTTACAGAAATTAATATATGTTTATAGTAGAAAATTATCTCTACTACATTATTAATAAATGGCTAAATACCAATTATGAATTAATCTATTATATTAAAAGAGAAGTCATGACTTATTTTATGTGTGATTTTTTTCATTTGGACCATTAGCAAAAAAACTTTATTAAATATATTTCATTTCTTTTTAACCACTTTAATCATAATATCTTTTGATATCTTTCTATTTTAAATATGTATTAATTTTTTTAACAAATCTGTTGAAAAGATTTTAGCAAGATCTTAACTTTAAAAACATTATATAATGAAAATTATTATAATAAAGTGAATGTTTTAAAATTATATTAAATTGATAAATTAATCAATTTTATTTTCAAAAATAGAAAATATTAATTTTAAAAATATAAAATATATTGGCAGAACGGATTAAGATTAGTAACTATAAATAAATATATAAAATTAACATATCTTAAACTTTTATAATATCATATTATCTATATAAACATAAAAAGTTTGCTAAACGGCAATCTAGCTTTGAAACTCAGATAATAATTTAGTATAAATTAAATATAAAGTAATTTTCAAATATGATTTTCATGCATATATTAATATTAATAATTAAATATAAATCCAAGAAGATAAGTATATAAAAAGAAACTATTGAAACAACTGATATTAACATACAAGCTATAAAATTATTGTGTTTGTAATAATTATACAAACATTTAAACATCTGACTAACGTTATTAATGATATAAAACTAATATATATATGTATATAAATATGAAAACAGATCTAGCGCGGTTGCGCGGGTTAAAATCTAGTTTAGTAATTAAAGTTTGCGTTTGGCGCGAGCATAAATGGGTTTCCTTTCATGCGCAAAGTTGTGGTTGTCGATGGTATATTTCTTAATGGCAAATACAAAGGGACGGTTCTAACAGCACTAGCTCAGGATGGAAACTTTCAGATTTTTCCAATCGCCTTCGGTGTGGTTGATACAGAAAATGACGATTTGTGGAACTGGTTTTTTACGCAACTAAAAGTTTTGATTCCTGACGACAAGGGTCTTACGATAATCTCAGATAGTCATAACTCGATTGGGAAGGCTATTCGAAATGTGTATCAGTTGGCTTCTCGAGGAATTTGCACGTACCATTTATATAAGAACATTTTGGGACGGTACAAAGGGAAAGATGTATTTCGTCTGGTGAAGAAAGCGGCAAGATGCTTCAGGATGCATGACTTTAATGCAGTGTTCGAGGAGATTGAAGCTATTAATCCTGAGCTTCATGGGTACCTCCAAAGAGCCGATGTCAAACTGTGGGCGCGTGTTCATTTCCCAGGCGAAAGGTACAATTTGATGACTACGAACATAGCGGAATCAATGAATAGAGCATTATCAAATGCTAGAGGTCTTAACATTGTTCGACTACTAGAATCAATACGGGTTATGATGACCAGATTGTTTGCTGAATGGAGAGAGGATACTGAAACGCAGCGAACCATGCTTACACGTGCTGTAGAGAAACTACTACTTGTAAGTCAGTCGTACTTATTAAATAAGTCAGCCGTTTCATTTAGTAAGTCAGCCTAAGTAGATATCATAACTCAGCCGTATTAATGATAAGTCAGCCTAAATAGATTTCATAAGTAAGCCGTATCAATGATAAGTGAGCCTAAATAGATGTCATAAGTCAGCCTAATATTTTAGTAAGTCAACCTAAGTAGATTTCATAACTCAGTCTCTAATGTTTTTCATTGTTCATTTTTTATTTATAATAGGGTCGTGTTACTACCGCGAGACTGTTGACTGTACAAAGAATCGATACTCATCACACTGAAGTTACATATGGTGAGTCTTTGCATGTTGTTNAAGGCCTAAGAAAAATAGGATGAAATCTTCTTTAGAGGTTGCACTTGAAAACAAACGTCCTAGGAAAGAACACACATGTTCTCGTTGTAGACAGAGTGGACATAATGTGAAAACTTGTCCGATTTAAAAGTGTTGTATTGATATGTAGACTATGTTGTATTACAGCTGAGTTATTGATTTTAATGTTTCTAATTATGGCCGAGTTATTGACATGCTAGGACTGAGTTATAGTTCTACTACGGCTGAGTTATAGTCTACTGTGGCTGAGTTAAATAAAAGGCTGAGTTACTAATATATGCGGCTGAGTTAAATAAAAGTTTAAGTTTAATAAAAGGCTGAGTTAGAGTATACCGTGGCCCAGTTAAATAAAAGGCTGAGTATTAATATATTGTGGCTGAGTTAATTAAAAGGCTAAGTTAAGTAAAAGGCTGAGTTAAATAAAAGGCTTAGTTAATAATTTACTGCGGCTGAGTTATTAATATTAGAGCGGCTGAGTTACATAAATGCTACGGCTGACTTTCAAAATAACATAACTAAATATCAAACGCAACCTTTCTAAACCCCAAAGTTATCAGGTCCAAATTCTTCAAACATATCCATGAGAGCAAGCCAAACTCTCGTTAGCATCCAATCAGGCTTCTGCCCACCAAACGCCCAATTCCTCTTCAACACCCGCATTTGATGACGAAATATCGTTATGGCTACGCGATTAAAACAATAGTACAATCTTCCTGGATTTTTAGCTGATCCGGATGTACATATCTCCGAGGCTGCACCACACCAACACTGTTTTGGTATTCCTCTCTCCTCATTCGTACGTACTCGGTTTACATTTCCTGATGAGATAGTGTTAGAGGAGGAAGACATTTTTCCTCTATAACCCTAATCCCCACTTTTTCCTCTGAAAAAGTTGCTTTATTACATCGTTATATAGAGCTGGGCCAGGTCTGTGTTGGAATATTTTCAAGTTCCCGCACAAACATATTTTTAAGTTCCCGCCCAATGGCTGAGTTATTGGCTTGTTATGGCTGACTTTATGTTTCGGATAATTTTCTGTTTTAGGTTTAGGGTTAAGTATTTGGGGTTTACGGTTTAGGGTTTAGGGTTTATGGGTTAGGTACCACTGTAAAATATAAGAAATTACACAAATTCAATTGAAAAAAAAAAATATATGGTACTTTGTATTTGGTGCGTTCAACACCTATATAGTTACATAAGGTTTTAAGTATATGTAAGACAACTCATACCTCAAGATCATGGTCAATCCGAAACTTGTAAATTCAATGAACTATACACATTGTGTTGATTAAATATTCATCCAAAACTGATAATATTAATTTATAATAACTTTTTAAAGTACATTTCCAAATATTAGGGTATGTTTGTGGTGTGGCTGAGTTATATAAGGCAAGACGGCTGCATTATTAGAAACGTTTCGGCTGGGTTATATTAAACTTTTTCGATTTTAGGGTATGTTTGTGGTATGACTGAGTTATACAAGGCTAGACGGCTGGATTATTGAAACGTTGCGGCTGGGTTATATTAAACTTTTTCGATTTTAGGGTATGTTTGTGGTATGACTGAGTTATATAAGGCTAGATGGATGGATTATAGAAACGTGCGGCTGGGTTATATAAAATATACCATTACCAAAAAAATATACAAATCGTTGTTCAAAGGCTAATCAAACTGGGAATAGAAGTCAGTTCCTCCTTCATCCAGGATCTCTGCTGCCATCTTCACCCGTATACCTTGAATATTCCTATCATTTATCCCAGCAAAAGTCACGTCAAGCGCTAAGCATTCCACAAACTTCAATGCATACACTCCACAATCACCAATTTGGGTGTTTTGGGGAATGTAATCGCCTTTCCTCCTTCGGAACGAAAACTGCTTCTTTCTCTGTTTTCGGAGTTGGGAAGGAATATTTTGATTCAACATCGAAGGTAGCATTTGCATAAGAGGCTTAAATGCATCAACCATTTTCTTTTCACTTTCGGCTGTGACGTGTCTAGTGATTGGATCATAGCAGTCAATCTTCTCTTTAACCAGATCCACGTCAAACGCCACCCAATGATCGCCTCCTGTTGGAAGCACTCCGTACAGGTGATCCACATCCTCATACCACTTCAAGTTTTTACAACAGTCTGCGGGCATCCTACCGTTTATTAACTCTGCATAGCCATTACCGGTGAATTTCATCATCTTAGGATTGAGCTTGTACTGCTTGTAATCACGAATCCAATGACTGAGAAACCAGATGTCAATAAATGCAATGCGCTTGGTCCAGAATGGACTGGGATCTCGCATGGACCTTTTTGATGAGGATTCGTAGAAACGCACTAACATGCTACGCAAAAACACAAAATCAAGTCAATATAATAGAATCTATAACTCATTCGTAACAAAACACATAACTCAGCCACATAGTATACTAAACTCAGCCAACTAGTATACTTAACTCAGCCGTAAAGAATAATAAACTAAGCTACTTAGTCTTCTTTAACTCAGCTTTAAAAAAATGTAACTCAGCCACATAAAATTTATAAGTCAGCCGTAAGGAATACTTACATCATCATACAGCCATCCATATTGAATGTCTTTCCACGGTCTTTCAGTGATGATGATTCTGTAGAACTCACCCTCATGGGCAGCTGTTGGGGTAGTGGGAGCGTCTTTATGTTTCTCTAGGTGTTCCATAAGTTTATCCCATTTTGCTGGATCAACCGGTGCTAAAGGATCATATATTACTGGTGAAGGTAATAACTTATTCCTCATGCACGTTGTTACATTGTCTCCAATCTGAGGAAAAACTGGTGCTGGAGGAGCATTATCAGAGAGTTGCAATGCAGACCCAGTTGCAGATTACTGAAAATTTTTCTCCCGATATTCTTTTATTCTTTCGGATCTGATCCTATCCTCTTCATCCTCATCAGACTCCGGAAGAACTTCGTCTCGTGTTGCGAGAAATTCGTCAGTAATATCCGCAAGCTCACTGTCGGCTTGAATCTGGTTCGGCTGAGGTACAGCTACTGTTATTAAACCGAGACGCGTCCTTTTTGCGACCGGATTCTGTAACTCAGCCATTTCTTTCTTCTTCAACTCAGCCGCCTTCTTTTCGTCAGCCTTCCGTTGCTTTGTCTCAACCGCTTTTTTCTCCTTTTTTCAGCCGCCTCCTTCTCTAACGCAGCCTCTTCTTCCCTACTTACAGCCGTTAAGTTATTCTTAGGAGACACATCCTTCTTTCCTAACTCAGCCGCCTCTTTGTGCTTCTCTTTAACCTCATTTCCTTTTTGTTTAAACCTTATTATCTTGTGCCCGCTTCCTAAGGCTGGGTCCTTTGCAGGAGAAATACCAACGAAATCAACAGTGTCTCCCAAATTCTTAGCAGGTGTACTATGGACAGAGGTCTTAGCAGGTGTACTATAGACAGAGGCCTTAGCAGGTGGACTATTGACTGACTGCTGCGGAAAAAAGTTCGGCGGTGGCGGTGGCGGCATTGGTGCTGGCAACGTTAAAGATTGTTGGGGAACTTTAGAGAAGTACTCGTCCACTGCAACTCTGACTAAATCAGGAATGTTCGTATAACTGGACTCGATTCTAGATAACCGCGCGTCGAAGTTTTCAAAGTTGTTCTCGTGGCTGTCTATTTTTGAGACAATTCTATCCAGACTAAACATTATTTTCACCAGTATCGGATCTTCTCCAATATCATCATTACCTTCCTTCTCGTAAGCACCCTTTCCCTCCACAACAGCTTCATCCTCTTGGAAGCTGCTCACTTTCTTCTGCTTCTTAATGGGTGGCTCAGCCTTTGACGAAACACCAAAGTCCTTTGTGTTTGTTTGTTTGCGTTTCATCTGTGTTCCCCAAAAACCTCTAATAAACCGACCTGCATATATGTCTGTTATCAAGTTAACGAGTTGCGGGTCATCTGCTTCATCTGGCCACTGAGGAAACATCTCTTCTACGGAGTTCTTCATAACCATTTTTCTCACGCGCACCTACAAAATCAGCCACCGAATACATAATAACTCAGCTGTCAAAGTACTAATAACTCAGCCACAAAGTACCAAAAACCCAGCCACCATGCCACCATATAAACACTATCTCAGCCATCAAATAACTAATATCAAGAAACCCAGCCACTATGTACATACTAACTCAGCCATCCAAACTAATACCAAGAGGCTGAGATATTGTTTATATGGTGGCTGGGTTTTTAGTGTTCATAAAACAACTAATAACTCAGCCATAAAATAACTAATAACTCAGACACTTTATACATGCTAACTCAGCCATCAAATAACTAATACCAAAAACCCTAGCCACTTAAGTACATAAGTACTTATAACCCAGCCAACAAATAAATAATAAATCAGTTGACACCTAACCTCGCCATGTTTTCTAATCTCCTCAGTAATGACAGTATCAAAACTTGAACGTGTACGCTTTCCACCCCATCGAAAAAGTGGAACTTCTTGCTCATTGACCACTCTCCCAAAACGCTCTCCAAAACAAATGACAGATTCATACGCCCAAACCAACAACACGTCCTTCAGACCGCTTATGGTGTATGTCCTTCCTTGTGGANCTCGCCATGTTTTCTAATCTCCTCAGTAATGACAGTATCAAAACTTGAACGTGTACGCTTTCCACCCCATCGAAAAAGTGGAACTTCTTGCTCATTGACCACTCTCCCAAAACGCTCTCCAAAACAAATGACAGATTCATACGCCCAAACCAACAACACGTCCTTCAGACCGCTTATGGTGTATGTCCTTCCTTGTGGATTCAACATCTTAATTGAGTCAATAAGAACTTCATATGCAGTCCTCCCCCATGGATACGTCATCATGGCTTCATCGTCGAATACTATTTTTGCACTTTCAAACGGTAGCCTAGAATTATGATGCAAAGCATAAAGTCCCATGGCTTGAAGAAGTAACAGCCCTAACCATTTACGCTTTTCAAAACTCCAGGCCGGACATACCTCTAATGCTGCCCTCAGTTCATCTAACTTGGGTCCCACCCCAAGCGGAAGATTCAACTCCTCCCAAAACGCTTTGTATTGGTCATGTTTAAAACTTTCTGTTGGCACTGGATCTGTGTTTAACCCAGTGCTCACCAAATTTGAGTAAGCTAAACCTGATAGGTTCATCACCAACTAGACTCCAAATCTCCTTCAAGTATACTCGAAGCTGTCGACATAGTAGATAGTGGACAGTCCTACCAAACCACACGCTTTTGCGTTCAGCTAGCTTCACAATAATTCCAAGAGGACCCTGCCTCATGTGATCCCACACATACCGTCCTATTGCTTCTCTAACGTTAGGGAAATCTCCCATCTGCAAATTGTGATTAATCTCTTTATTTTCTAGATTAGAAGCCCCTTCAGCGTAAAGTCGTGGAGGATAATCCCGTGCTTGATCTTCAGAAATAGCCATCTGATCCTAAAACACATATATAGATAAATCAGCCGCAATAGAAACAAAACTCAGCAACAACATAATAAATAACCCAGCCANGAAATAGCCATCTGATCCTAAAACACATATATAGATAAATCAGCCGCAATAGAAACAAAACTCAGCAACAACATAATAAATAACCCAGCCACCATATCAATAACTCAGCCAAAACATAATCAATAACTCAGCCAAATCATAAATAATAAATAACTCAGCCACAACATAATATATAACTCAGCCACAGTAATCAATAACTAAGCCAAAACATAATCAATAACTCAGTCGGATCATAATCAATAAATCAGCCACTTCATAAATCAAACTCAACTCAGCCACACTATACAATAACTCAGTAACAACATAATCTATAACTCAGACACGTCGTAAATCAAACTCAGGCACAACATACCAGAGAAGATGATGTCGTAGATACGATTACGTCGAAACTTTTGCGGAGAAGAGGATGTCGACGAAGATGATATCGGAGACGGTTAGGGTTTAACGAGGTCGACGAAGATGATTTACGATATCGGAAACACTGATTGAAACGAGAGTATTAGTTGTGACGAAGATGATTTCGTGATTTCGTGAATTCGTAATCGGTTAGGGTTTAACGAAAGTTGTGACGGAGAAGAATGTGACATTAAGACTTTTTTTTTGTTCACCGGAGATATGGGACTGTTGATTTTCGAGTGTAACTGTTGATGACACAAATTAGTTAGTGACGTGGATTTCAAAATTATGATGTGGATTTAATAATTAAAATTTGTATCAATAGTAACAAAATTAAGCAAAGGTGTTTATTGTAATTTACTAGAGTCTAAAAATATTCTAGTAATTTTTAGAAATTGTATATTATTCTAGTCATATACAAACTTTTGTGTATCATTCTAGTAATTTTCTCTTTTAATTATCAAGCCACAAATTTGGCCATAGCTAATCTGAATCCAGTTTTTAGATACAAAATTTTTGTAGCTCCATTTGCTATAACTTTGCTTAGGATAAATTCGTAGCTCCATTTGCTATAACTTTGCTTAGGATAAATTGTTGCCAAGTTCTGTAGCCACTTAGCTACACTATGCCTCTCGCTAAAAGCGTTGCTAGGGTGCGACAGAAAACTTCATAGCCAAGTTATAGCTAATTAGACATATCATTCTATGACGTTAAAAAGGTTTACAAACTAATTATTAAACTATGATTATAAATGACTTATACAATGATTAAAAACTAATTTAGAAAGGTGTACAAACTAATTTATAAGAACTTATAACTAACTTATAAGGGTTTATCAAATCATTATATAAGTAAACTGATTTGTAAAGGTTTATAAACTAATTTAATAAGGTTACTAAGTTAATGTATAAAAAGCTTATAAAATGATCCATAAAGGTTTATAAGTTAATTTAGAAGAGTTTATAAACTAATTTATAAAGGCTTATAAACTAATTTAAGGG
Organism: Eruca vesicaria subsp. sativa; assembly: GCA_932364175.1. NCBI lineage: Eukaryota > Viridiplantae > Streptophyta > Magnoliopsida > Brassicales > Brassicaceae > Eruca > Eruca vesicaria. The sequence goes on along the minus strand of CAKOAT010142044.1, from coordinate 93,714 downwards.
TTAGAAGTTTTTATAAATCTTTATAAATTTATTTTTTATTATTATAGATGTTTTATAAACCCTAATAAATGATTTAAACGCCTTTATAAAATGTTTTAACTTTATAATTGAACTACCTTTAGGATTTACAAGTCCTTATAAATGATTTTATAAACCCTAAATGATTTTATAAACCCTTATATATAATATTATATATTCTTATAAATGATTTATAGATTATAATAAAAAAATTCTATATATTCTTATAAATTATAAACTCTTAAAAATAGTTTAGAATTTAGACAAAGTCTTTTACAAATCCTTGCAAATGCTTTATAAATATTAATGGTTCATAAAATGTTTTATAAACTATTATAAATGGTTTATATACAAAACTATTGTATAGATTCATATGATTTATTTTATAAACATTTATAAACAAACATGAATAGCTTTATTAATCATTATAGATACTTCCTTCTTGCAAACACAATTGATCCATCGAAGAATACATAAATAGATCGAAATATGGATCAGACTAAATGGTGTATTTCTTGGCATATGTGATGAGCATTTTGGTTGTAGTGACTGACAAGGCTTAGTATGCACAGTCTATGAGGTGGAAGGTTAGTGTTTTGGTAGTGTAATGTTATGTTTTGCTACTTTATGAGATTCATGTCTTGTATGTGTTTTGTGTAGAATATCTAGACAAACAGTGGATATGTAGCATGAGTTTGTTGAACTACAGAAGCATATTATTTTTGAAACTTGTTTCTGGAAGTGAGGGATGATGCGTAGGAATAATATGTGACTGGCTTGCGTTCAGATTTTTGGAATATTTATAATTAACTTATGGACTCCGGTAGATGTTTTATAAAGTATTATAAATCAATTTATCAATCTTATGAATTAATTTATACACTCTTGTAAAATAAAATATATTTTTTTATAAATTAGTTTATAAGATTTCATAAATCAGTCCTTTCAACTCAAAGTCTTATTCATTTCATGAAATGGCATGTTACTCTGCGGCTAAATAAACGAAACTACTCATTTTTACTAAATTATGTTTCTTGTAATATAAATCAAGTTTGGTTAGGTTGACATTGAATGACCTAGATTTTGTGTCAATACTCATGTGACTAAATGAGCTACATGAAGGGAAATTTATATAAAAGTGAGAAGAAGGGAAATAACATTGTATCCAGAATTTAAGAGTCTATATCAATTGATTAAAATACAGACAAAAAATATTCTTTATAAAGTCATGAACAAACAAATTGTTTATATATCCTTCATAAAAAATAGATATTCTTTATAAATATTTTATAAACTCTTATAAATAGTTTATAAAATTTATATATTGTTAACATTATAGATTAATAAATCTATAATCTATAATTCGTTTGTCAACAAAAAATCTTGTCTATTTTGTTTTCTATGATTTTATTAAACATTATAGATTATTCATAAACTCTTATAAATGATTTAAAGATATCATAAATAATTTTTAATGCTTAAATAGTTTATAAACCTTCAAAATGATTTTATAAAAGTTTATAAAATTATTTTTAAAACATTATGAATTATTTATTAAACCTTATAGATGTTTTATTAACTCTTATATATGATTTATAAATATGTTTAAGTGATTTAACCGTCTAAATATTTGTAAACCTTTAGAAATGATTTTTCGTAATTTTATAAAAGTAAATATTTTTAACTTATAAACCCTTATAATCAAAACCCATTTTATAAACTCTGATAAATCAGTTTATAATCCCTTATAAGTTAATTTATAAACCCTTATTGTTTAATATATAAATCCTTATAAATTAATTTTATAAACCTTCATGAGTTAATTTATAAACAGTTTTTTTTTATGAAATTTTATAAACCCTTATAAATGACTTTATAAATCCTTATAGATGATTTTATAATGGTTTATAAATCACTTATAAATCCTTAAATCCAAGCTTAGCTACCAATCTCCCGGTTTGGATAGGTGAGTTACAAGGACACCTAGCTCGAATCAGTCAATGGTCGCTGGAACATACTCTACCCTCTCGCCCTCTCGTAACCAAGCGGATTTAGCAATAGCAAACAATGTGACTCAAGACCTTAGAGTTCAATCCTACATTGCTACAAATGCTCCTCCTTGGCTTCGTCCTCTGCTGTATCAGGAAACTAGTGGATAATGCCTTGAGCTACATCCGTATAAAGCTGGTGACGATGGAATTTGGTCTACAATAATCAATCTTTTGATTAGACCTTTCTGTGTATAACAGGGGATCCTCTAACTTTGGGGTGGGAAAGAAATTTTATAGCGTTCTGAATCTGATCCTCCCGTATCGGTTCAGAGTTCTTGAAATAATCCTGCTTACTAACTTGTTCTACTTCATTCGTAGCCTCTGCAAACAAAACACGTGTCAACAACAAGAAGGTTACTAAACAGATCAAAAGGCTCAAGCTTTTCTACTAGGTTGAATTAACTTTCGTAGTTGGTTTAACCAGAATAGTTATAGTAAATTTGGTGGAATTGAATATTAATCAGCGATAGTTGAATAGAGAAACCAGTAGGCAATCCATCATAATAAGAAATCACAGACAACTATTGAGAATCTGTTCGAGAAAAAAAGAATCTACCCAAAAAAAAATAGTGGAGGTTGTGATTGAACCTGAAATCGAGGAACTTTCATGGGCCGGAGAAGGAGGAAAATCGGGAGGAGGTTGAGTCTGCTGCTGATGAGTTGCCATAGCAGCAGCAGAAGCAGCTCACCGACTTTCAAAAAGAGAATCCAAGTGGTAAAAGAGTCACTACTAGTGATGAGAAAAGCAAAGATGCGAGAAGAGATCTTAAGTAACTGTGGCCTAAGAGAAAGACATCAAGTTGAATAAAAAGTTCAGAACAAAAGAAGAGTTTAAGAACTAGCTTAAAAAGCTTCACTAACAACCAAGAGTGAGTTATTCATACATGCATACTTGACTAACAACCTAAGCAATTCTTCCTCTATCCTCTAGTACACCTAAAACATGAGATAACAACAAGTAAAAATGACTAAAACTCAACAAAAAGTTTTGTTCTTTAAAAGAAAACGGAGATAAACTTTTCTACTTTCATCGGTAACCCAACTATTAAAAGTTTATGATCAGGATATTCCCAGGGGGAAGAAGATTGAAAGCTTTTCATAGAGAGCCTACTTTCGGATCTTAAGGATGGACAATTTTTGCCAAAATCTTAACTTAAGGACTAAGTATGTTAAGTTTTGTCATACATAGAGAGAAAAAATAAACAATGTTTCTACTCAAGGCTGAGGACTTGGTAGAATATAAAACAACGGTAGAGCAACCCTTAACATAATATAATATAATATAGCGTATGTATCATCGCGGAGTTGTGCCTGCTGCTCCAAAGCTTGAAGACAGAACTTGAGCTCATTGTTTTGGTTCGTCAACCCCATTGAATCTCTCTGAACCGTCCAAAGAAAGTAATATAATAAGATTAGCGACCTATTCAAAAATAGGACAGTTTGTGGGTTGTGTGTGTATTCTCACCTGCAAATGCGTGAGCTGAGCAGATAATGTAGTCGCCTCAGTCTGAAGGGTCTGCACCTTGTGTTCTAACTCCGCCATGTATTGCGTCTTCCGCTCCTTTGAACGTGCAGCAGAGACACGGTTTGCCAATATCCTTTACAAAATTTTTTAAAACAAACACTCAATAACAACAACAACAAGACTGAAATGTCACCACTATGTATATTATACTTACCATTTAACACGTTTAGGGTCAGTCATTACAATCTCAGCAAGGTTCTCATCTGCTGAGATCTTCTTCATCTCAGCCGCAGTAAACTCACTGTTTCCAAATTCAACACTCGAGTTCCCTTCACCAGAATTAGTTGGGGAAGCTTTTACCTGAAGCTTAAGCGATGATGAATCATCACCACCAAAGTCCAATTTCCCCATGAAACCACTATCCATGGAAACACTCCTGTAGTGTCTAATACCAGTGGGAACAATGTCACCACCAGCTCTAGTATTGAAATTGCCTTCTTTGATGTTTGCTATCCTACTACTACCTCCCTCTTCAACTGATGCTGACTTCTGTTTCTGCAAAGTTTCTCAAATAATATAAAGAGGAAAATGAAGTGTCTATTGCAAATCACAAAATCAGCTTAAGCCAAGGCGGTGTTTTGTCCCAATCAGAGACTAAGAAAAGACAGAGGGGTTGAAAGACGCTTACATTTGAACTTGGTGTTACAGTGCTGGGATCATTCTCCAGTAAATCATCCTGCAACTCATCTAGTAGAAAAAAGAGACCAAATGTTAAGTCCACTCTCTTTAACGATATCCATAAGACTAAAACTAGACAACTAGAAGCAGTGATATCTCTGGACTAAATTGTAAATATACACCCCCAAAAGATGAGACAACCGTTACTTGGAAGAAACTTTCAAAGCAAAGAGGCAGTACATACATTCATAACACACTTCACACAAAGAGATAGTTAGTTAGTTACTAAACCCTAACGCAAACAGAAAAAGCCTTCACACACCATCAATTAATCCTCGTGATTATCACGTCTTCTAATTTTCTAGCAACTAAACAAATTCAACAAAACCCTAGATACTCGTAAACCAAGGAAACTGATTAACAGAACTACAATCATACAAGTAAGTTAGCATATAATCAATTAGAAAATTTTGCAGGAAGAGAAAGCTTTTTATGAATCTAGAAAACCTTGATGTTGTTGATCTTCTTCAAGTCCATTCTCTTGAACCAAATCCATAAGACTATATTAGAAAACAAGAAGCAGGGACAACTCATCTCTCTAGACTAAATTGTATATACACCCTTAAGAAACCACCTTCACATTGTCACTGCTCTCTCCCTCCGAGTCACTACTGGTTCCACCACCATTGGTCTTCCTAGTCCCACTACTCTCCATCACAGCCTCATTACCTCCTCCAAAAGAAGAGTTCAAAACATCAATGTATCAAGATTCATATACGCCTTGAAAATATGTCCACAGCTGCACTCTCAGATTGTCTTCTTCCAGGCTCTTCCTTGACCCAATTCAAAGCCTCTCCTCCTCCTCCCCCAGAGACAGATCTCTCCAGAGACCTCATCGGGATCAAAGGACTCTGAGTCATTACAGAACTAAACCCGAATGTAACATCGCTACTGGAACGCCTATGAGACTTTCTCGGCGGTAGATTCTCTCCATCTCCTCCGCGGCTGCTGATCCTGGAGGTGGAATGACACATCGTGAACGGTGAAGGAGGCAGCGAAGGACTGAACCTCTCTGATCCTTGTACTTGTTCAGGTCCAAGACGTTCGGCAGTGGAGGAGGTTTTAGAAGCCGGAAAACCGGATCGACATAAACGATATAAGAAAGACGGACTTAAGGAAATAAACGATTATATAAGATATGGAGGCGAGATAAATCTCTTTCCTTAACTCTTAATATTCGCTCCGTAGTGAGACGAAACTGTACGAATATCGAGTCCCAGGATACAACCATCGCAGACGAATCACGCTTCACTGGTGAAACGACCTAACGAACTAAAATTCTATGAACACTCCCTTTAAAACTTACGCTGAGAGATTGCTGGATTTTTTCTGTAAAAAACGATTAGGAATGAGAGAGGAGAAGACGAGTTTATAAAGAGGAGAAAGAGATTTGATTTTCGTAACTGTTGCACCATATTAGCGAAAATCTCAGGAGTGGAGTTGAGAAACTTTCTCCGCAAGATCTCTCCTTTGTTGACTCTTTCTGATTTATTTCGAACTGATAAACTCCATGTTGTTTTTCTTTTATATACAAACTACATGTCGTTTATACACGAACGTCGTGTTGTTTTTTGAAATTTAAATGGCAAAGCGTTGAGCTTAATTTGGTCCAAACAGATAACTTCTTATCGGGCCATAGGCCCTCCAATAAAGCCCAAGCCCAAGCCCAGGACCAGGACCAGGACCAGGCCCAGCCCGCGCGTGGGGAGCAATCTCTCTCTCCAAGCCGTTTAAACATTGATAACACAAGAGCATATATATATTTCTCTCTGATGTTTTATTTTTCCGATGTGGGACAAAAGTGATTTATTCACTTAGACAACTTCTGTGTTATATTTGCACAAAGATGCCAACTTCCTAGCATCATTTCTCATTCAATTTAAATCTGTTTTTGACGTTTCAATATATCAAATTGTAGTACTTTTTACAAGCTTTCCAATGATATAACAAACTGATCAAGGCGACCACTGGTTTTGCTGGAAAAGCCACCAGAAAAGTCGAAAAGATCACAGTGTCAAAAACTGTTTCCAACAATCCCTCACCTTAATAGAAATGACTCTAAAAATATGCAGGCTATATGCAGACTCGATACAAAAAAACAAAAAAATACTTATTCTAATCCTGACTAGACTAGATAGATTTATCGAGAGTGTTTGCGAAAATTTCAATGTGTTTGAGTTGGTGGCATTTTTAAGCCTTGAACCACTCATAGTTAATATCTGTCGGGTTTACTTTACCAGAAAGTGACCATGATGTCTTGAACCAACCGATGTTTTATGTAGACCGATACAACATGCATAACGCAGCTTCATTTTCTCGTAGAACTTAGTTCTCTATTGTGTTCATTGTGGCCCTGAACTATTCCTGGTTTTCATGAGTGAACTTAGAGAATATAGCCTTGCATTCATTCTCCTAGAAACAGCCTCATTTCACACTCACTAGGTGATTGACCATGAAAAGTATTGAGTAATACTTCACTTTAAAAGCTATGGAATGATTAAAATCTAATGCTTATCCTTACGTTTCGTAGCACTTTTATCATCTTAAGAGCTGGGAAGAGACTACTTTGTCTCAAGTGCTTTGGTTAGATCATGTTTGATTTTGTTTTCCCTTTGAACCTATGTCTTGGGATCTCCAGTCATGATAGGTAGGGTTGCAATCAAACATCTCCATTTGTAATAGGCTTTAAACCTATTCTTTTGATGATTTAGCAACAATATCTCGTGGCAAACCTTTAGTGGATCCGATAGGTTTTCCGCTGATTTGATGTAGTCTATTGTGATTACACCAGTTGAGATAAGTTGTCTAATGGTTTTATGTCGTCTTCTGATGTGACCAGATTTACCATTGTAGATATTATTCTGAGCCCGAGCTATAGCAGATTGACTATCACAATGTATGCGTATAGCTGGCACAGGTTTCTCCCACATAGGGATATCTTCCAAAAAAATTCTAAGTCATTCAGCTTCTTCTGCAGCTTTGTCTAAGGCTATGAACTCAGATTCCATGGGGGATCTGGCTAGAACTGTTTGTTTGGTAGATTTCCATGATATTGCTGCTCCTCCTAGTGTAAAGACATATCCACTTGTGGATTTTGAGTTTTTAGAATCTAATATACAGTTTGCGTCATTGTATCCTTCTAAAACTGCTGGTTCTTTACCATAGTGAAGCCTAAAATCTTTGGTGTAGCGCAGGTAATTGAGTACTCTCGTTATAGCTTTCCAATGTGTATGACCTGGATTACTTGTATATTGACTCAGTAAGTTTACTGCATGCGCTAGATCTGGTCTTGTGCAATTGGTCAAGGAGACTTCCAATCACACGTGCATACTCATTTTGTGAAACCGCTTCCCCTGAGTTCTTCGTCAAGTGCATTTGGGGATCTAACGGAGTTTTCGCCGTGATATTAGAGTAATTTTTAAATCTCTCCAATATTGTTTCAGCATAATGAGCTTGGGTTAATGTAATTCCTTTTGAATTTCTTGTGACTTTAACTCCGAGAATTACATCTGCTACTCCCAAGCCTTTCATCTCAAATTTCCCTTTGAGCATGTTCTTTATCTGATTGATTATGTGTTTATTGCTTCCAATAATGAGCATATCATATACATATAGACATAGCAAAACATACCCATTTTTGGTAGTTTTGTAGTATATGCATTTGTCACATTCATTAATTTTGAAACCATATGACATCATTGTACTGTCAAATTTTTCGTGCCATTGTTTAGGAGCTTGTTTAAGCCCATAAAGTGACTTTACTAGTTGGCATACTTTGCCTTCCTGTCCAGGAATGACAAACCCTTCAGGTTGTTTCATGTAAATTTCCTCTTCTAAATCACCATTTAGAAAAGCGGTTTTTACATCCATTTGATGGATTTCTAGGTTTCTTAAGGCTGTGATTGCTATCATCAGTCTTATTGATGTTATTCTCGTTACTAGAGAATATGTATCAAAATAGTCTTGACCTTCCTTCTGTCGGAATCCTTGAACTACAAGCCTAGCTTTGTATTTTCCACCAGGTTTCGTGTCATTATCCATTTATTTCCTAATGCTTTGCAGCCAGGTGGTAAATCTGTTATGTACCATGTATAATTTTGCATGATAGAATTAAATTCACTTCTGACAGCTTCGTTCCAAAACGGAGCTTCTGGTGAAGCCATGGCCTCTGCCAAAGTTTTTGGAACATTTTCTACTAGAAATTCCATAAGGAAATCTTCTCCAAAAGATTTTTCCTTTCGAGCTCTTTTGCTTCTTCTAGGTTCATCTTTTTCATTTTCTGAAATATCATTTGTAGAAATCTCGACGTTTGTCTCAGTTTCTGAAACATTGTCGTTGTCTCTTTCTTCTCGAGTTCCTTTTGGACCTTGTTTTTCCTTGCATGGGAAAATATTTTCGAAGAAAGATGCATTTCTTGATTCCATTACTGTGTTTTCATGAATATCTGATATTTCAGATTTATGCACCAGAAATCGATAAGCACTACTATTATGTGCATATCCGATGAAGACGCAATCCACTGTTTTAGGTCCAATAGTGACCTTTTTTGGTGGTGGTACCGCAACTTTTGCCAAGCACCCCCACACTTTAAGGTATTTATACGATGGTAAATTACATTTCCATAATTCATATGGAGTTTTGCCAGTTACTTTGTGTGGAATTTTGTTGAGGATATAATTAGTGGTAAGCAGCGCTTCCCCCCCCCCCACAAGTTCTGGGGCAACCCTGATTCCTGCAACATTGCATTCATCATCTCTTTTAGAGTTCGATTTTTGCGTTCAGCAACTCCATTAGATTCTGGTGAGTAAGGGGCTGTAGTTTGATGAATTATTCCATGTTCTTTACAGAATTCATTGAATGGCCCATCATACTCGCCTCCTCTATTGCTTCTAACTATTTTAATAGTTGTTTTAAGCTGATTTTCTATCTCGAGTTTAAATTCTTTGAATTTTTCTAAGGTTTCATTTTTGGTACGTAATAAGTATACATAACAATATTTTGTGCAGTCATCTATGAAGGTCACAAAGTACTTTTTACCACCTCTAGTTTGTATATATTTTAAATCACATAAATCAGTGTGAATTAAATCTAGAGGTTTGTTAGTTCTTTCAACATTAGGTGAGGGTGTTTTTGTGAGCTTAGTCTGTACGCATACTTCACATTTTTGTTTACTTGTTTTACATTTTGGGATTAGATTTAGATTCATTAATCTTTGTATCGATTTGTAGTTTACATGGCCTAATCTTTCATGCCAAATATTAAAAGACTCAACCAAATAAGCAACTAGCTCTTTCTTATTCATTGAAACTTTTGGAACTACAACTTTTGGAAGGACTGTCATTACATTCATTTTGACCAGTCCATCCTTAACATACCCCTTTCCCAAATACACCCCATTCTTCCTAATCACGAGTTTGTCCGCCTCAAGAGATGTGGCGAATCCATTCTTGCTGAGCAAGGTTCCCAAAACCAAGTTCTTCCTCATGTCAAGCACATGCTTCACATTCTGCAGAGTGACTTCACGTTCAGATGTCATCTTCAGAATCACCTTGATGCGGCCTTCAATCTTGGAAACTGCTTTGTTTCCCATGAACAGCTTCTCCTGAGTCTTGCTTTTCTGATAAGTGTTGAACATCGCCCTATCAGTGCAAATGTGGGTGGTGGCACAAGTATAATACCACCATTCTTTGGGGTTGTTGTTTTCAACCATGTTGACTTCAGTCACCACTGCAACGAGATCTTCTTCCGTGAGATTCACCTGGACCTTCTCATCTCTAATCTTGCTGCGACACTCAACAGTCTTGTGACCATTTTTGTGACAGCAGTGGCACTTTCCCTTGAATTTCTCCACATTCTCATTGTTTTCATTTCCTTTGCCTTTCTTCTTGAAGTTTGGTCCAGAAACCTTCAAGTTTGCAGCTGTCTTGGAAGGTTTGGCAGGGGAGTTAGCAATTGCCTTTCCTTTACCTTTCGTTTCTGCCACATTAACACTGTGCTCTTTAGCTTCGAGCTTGTCATTCTTTCGGTTTCTGGCTTCCATCTGAAGCCTCTGAATGAGATTCTCAAGTCTCGTCTTCTTCTTTTTGTGCTTCATGTAGTTCTTGAATTCAGCATAGTTTGGAGGGTTTTGAATCCACCATTTTGAATTCATAGAATTTTGCAACTACATACTTCTGACAGCCAGCGTCTTCACCTCTATACTTCTTGTCCAGTGATTTCCAGAGCTCTTTAGCCGTTAGAATCTCACAGTAGACTTGGTACAATGGGTCAATGAGACGACCCAAAATGTAGCCTTTGCAGATGAAATCCGAATGCACCCAACTTTCAACACTTGAGAAGACGTGCATATCGTCAATCCCGTGAGGGATAATGGACTTATCTTCCTCGATGAATTTGTCCAACTTGCACAAACTGAGGAAGAACAGCATCTTCTTCTGCCACGTTTTGAAGCCTTTGCCATCAAATTTGTCTGGCATCATATTTTGAGAGATGACACCAGAAATAGCCGGAGGAGTCGCAACTGCAACCGGAACACTTGTGGATCCTTGAATTGGACCCGTTTGATAAAGACCAGCACCGAACAGGCTACGGCGTGTGGTCTCATCAGGAACACCACCCACTGGAAGGGTAAGTGTGATGGTTGCAGTGGTTGTCGCTGTGATGTTTCCAGCGGTTGTCACCGTTGCATTAGTTGATGCATTGTTGAGTGGAGTTGACACAGTGGTGGGGTCAACGGTGGTGTTGGTAAGGTCCGACATTTTTCTGTTTGAGAGAAAACATGAAACGGATCAGTACTCCATTCAACATATAAAATATTATTTTAAATAAAATGATAGTTTATAATCGATTTTCATTTTTGGTGTTTGAACCAAATCATATCGATACAAGTCTAGAAAAACGTTTTGCAAACTCGCTTATAAGCGTTCGCAGAAACCGTTTAGTGTAGACTTAGAATGTTCCACAAATTAACTTAAGAAAGCATCTGTGAAAACGATTCATATATAAACGTTTTAAAAGACACAAGTATCTAAAACGTTTCACGGATGATGCTATAAGCAAACCGGAAATTGTTTTGAGATAAGTAAGAAACGTTTCGCGGAAATGATAAAAACCAAATCGCAAACAGCGTTTGAAAGACCGTTTCGCGGAAGTGCTATAGAGAAAATCGCAAACGCGTATAGTAGACAGATAATAAACGTAAAACGTTTCGCGGAAGTGCTATAGAGCAAATCGCAAACAGGGTTCCAGAACCCGTTTCTATGCATCGCTTTTTTCAACCCAATTAAAGCTCTAGACAGAAAGCGATTAAGAGTTAAGATTGTAGAAGCCGGAAAACCTGGATCAACATAAACGTTATAAGAAAGACGGAGTTAAGGAAATNGCAAATCGCAAACAGGGTTCCAGAACCCGTTTCTATGCATCGCTTTTTTCAACCCAATTAAAGCTCTAGACAGAAAGCGATTAAGAGTTAAGATTGTAGAAGCCGGAAAACCTGGATCAACATAAACGTTATAAGAAAGACGGAGTTAAGGAAATAGACGATTATATAAGATATGGAGGCGAGATAAATCTCTTTCCTTAACTCTTAATATTCGCTCCGTAGTGAGACGAAACTGTACGAATATCGAGTCCAAGGATACAACCATGGCAGACGAATCACGCTTCACTCATGAAACGACCTAACGAACTAAAATTCTATGAACACTCTCTTTAAAACTTACGCTGAGAGATTGCTGGATTTAATCTGTGTAAAAACGATTAGGAATGAAAGAGGAGAAGACGAGTTTATAAAGAGAAGAAAGAGATTTGATTTTCGTAACTGTTGCACCACGTTAGCGAAAAATCTCTCAGAAATCTCGGGAGTGGAGTTGAGAAACTTTCTCCGCAAGATCTCTCCTTTGTTGACTCGTTCTGATTTATTTCGAACTGATAAACTCCATGTTGCTTTTCTTTTATATACAAGCTACATGTCGTTTATACACGAACGTCATGTTGTTTTTTGAAATTTAAATGGCAATGCGTTGAGCTTAATTTGGTCCAAAAAGATAACTTCTTATCGGGCCGACAACAAAGCCAAAGCCCAAGCCCAAACTGGACGGACGGCGGCGGCGCGTGCGTGGGGAGCCATCTCTCTCTCCAAGCTGTTTAAACATTGATAACACAAGAGCATATATATATTGCTCTCTGATGTTTTATTTGTCCGATGTGGGACAAAAGTGATTTATTCACTTAGACAACTTCTGTGTTTTATTTACAAAAAGATGCCAACTTCCTAGCATCATTTCTCATTCAATTTAAATCTGTTTTTGACGTTTCAATATATCAAATTGTAGTACTTGTTACAAGCTTTCCAATGATACAACAAACTGATCAAGGCGGCCACTGGTTTGGCTGGAAAAGCCACCAGAAAAGTCGAAAACATCACAGTGTCAAAAACTGTTTCCGACAGAGGTAGTAGGCGACGAGAAGAAGAGGGCGAAGAAGACGAAGAAGATCGTCGGTGAAGTAGAGTGGGACATTTAGAACATTTAGGTATTTATGAAAATGTCCCCCATCTTAAGGTAAATGTGAATTAGTGTAGTCAAGAATATGTATTTATGCAATTCTCTCTTAATTATAATGTAATATAGAGAATTATTTAAAAAATTTCAAAGCCTCACTCTTCTTACTAAGCCATTAGTTTATTCTCAAACATAAGAACAAAAATATTGAAATTTCATTTTAATATTGCAACTCCACCTCAAAAACAAAATCTAAAAATTGTTTCATAGTTATGACAACATTTAAATAAAATAAAACAAATACATGGTCAACAAAAAATCTAAACATGAGTCAGGTATTATATGCCAAATAGTATAAGGTGTTACTTAAACAATAAAGTCGTTGACTACGAAAAAAATTAAGATGTTACTCAAAAAAGTAAATATTCATTAAAAATAATGTAAGATGTTACTTAAACAAAAAAGTCGTTGACTACGAAAAAATTTAAGATGTTACTCAAAAAAGTAAATATCCATTAAAAATAATGTAAGATGTTACTTAAACAATAAAGTCGTTGACTACGAAAAAAATACCATGGAAAATTGATTACTTTTTTTGTCACCGTTCGATGAAAATTTAGTTAAACTGACCAAAATATTATATGTCAAATATTTTCCATCATAAACCATTAAACATCAAAGATTTCCAAATTTAGTTTTCATGCTATATAAATAGAATATTGGGTGCTTTGATGAGCGCACTATGCTCACCTTCAATCTCATAATATGCTCTATGTTAGGAAGTGTGAAATAAGCGAGAATGGAATGTGAGCTTATGCATATTATCTAATTTATTTGACTAAACCAATAGTTTATTCATAAATATGACAACAAAAACATAAAAATTACATTTTTAATCAAAACAAAAATATTAAAAAATAAGATACTAAAAATGTCTATATTTATAACAATATTTAGTAAAAAAACATAAGCATGGTCAACAAGCAAAACTAAGAAAATCAAAAAAAACAGTCAAGCACTAAATACTAATTGAAAAAATAAGCTCTCTCACCAATGGCCATACTTTATATTTTAGATACATAGACGAATGGGTTCGCAGGAACGTAAGTTGCCCGGTTTGTAGGAAGACTGGTTTGTGATTTATGAGAAAAATCACAATCATAAAATTTATTTACATCCTTTAAACTAAATGAATATAAACTATTATTTTTTCTGGGATAAGCTCGCGCACTTGAGATGAATAAAAATATCATTTCATAACTTTAAAAAGAAAACCCAAAGATCAACCTTTGCGGTTCTCAAGTATTGGAAATTTTCTTAAATTACATTTAGTGATAATATATTATAACACACATCTTGTATCCATCATTCAGTTTAGTTATCACATTCACCTACAATAAATTAAAATTTATTAAGCATACAAAAAATATTCAGCATAAAATTAGTTAAACATCAGATTTTAAAGAGAACAAATAAATTATATTTCACAACAATTTTAAATTTAAAAACTATTAAACATCCATTATAAACATCAAAAATCTCCGTTCGAAAAATTTATTCCATGGAAAATTAGCAAAACTGAACAAAAAATTATTTTCCAACAAATTTTCATTTAAAAAAATATTAAACATCCATTATAAAAAATTAATCCATCTTCTATTCTTTGGAAGAAATAATCTATTTTTTATATTATTTATGATCATTTATGCTACTCTTTTATTTTTTTTAAATAGTAAACACTTAATAATCACTAACTCTCTCATCTTTCAAAAAATACAGTCATCCCAATCCACAAATGTCATTGAAAAATAGAATCTAAACCTAAACTATTTATTCACTTATCTGTGCGTAGCACAAAGAAGCACTATAGTAAATATAATTTTTATAAAAAAATATGTTTTCGTGGTATGCGCAGATCTTAACCTATTTTTTTAGTGATAGAAGAGTTTTTTACTGTTTTATTACATCCACGAACGAACAATCAGGAAAACATAATATTGATAGTCTTTTTTAGAAAGATTATGTTTTGAAAAATTTTATTTCTATAGAGAAAAATAAGAAACTAAAAGTTTTAATCAAATGATTATAGCTTATTTCATACCTTCTACAGTAGATTGTAATGGATAGATATCCTCCATGTTGGATCTTATAGCATATACTTGTTTTCCGATGAAAGAACAGAAAACACATGCATATTTCATTATTTTTTTCAAATCTGATACGATCGGCAAAAAAAAAAAATTATTTTTTGATCGGGAACAGATTACAATCTTTTTTTTTTGAGTGAGTTACAATCTTGTTTCAGTAGTAACTATTTTGTCTTTTGGAGTTTGTGTGTGTGCTCGGTTCCCTGGTCGGTGGGAGCACTTACCCGTGCTCAATTACCAACGAACCCACTTGCAACAAACACATTCGGTTACTATTACCATATTCTTGTAAAAATAATTAATCAACCAAAACCAAACTTCAAAGTGGTTAAAGTGCTTACCGAAGGTTTTTTGTTCAATGTTTATGTTATTCGAGTTTTGTTTTTCAATAATTAAGTGAAGTTAAAAAAGAAGGGGTTTTAAAACAAAAAAAGAAGGTATTTTAAGAATACTTTTTAGGGCTTTTTGCAGAAGTGACCTGAAACTTGAAGTCAACCACAAAACTAACATCTTTTTTGGAATTTTATTTTGCCCAATTCACCCCACAAGTTCATATAATTCACGAAAATGCCATCAATTTTTTTTTTTTCGAAAATAATATATTTACTCTCTCACCCTCATCATCTTCAAGTAATTACAAGATTGACATTGTCATCAATACTCCAACAACCATGAACAACCAATTTTGAAGCTCTTAATGCCTCCAAATTCCATTTACCCTTCTTCTTTCTCTATTCTCATGAACTAAACAACACATTACAACACATATCTCTCACTTTCTCTCCACAATGAGCTAAAAAAAACCAAGATTTTGATTCTACATTTTTTAGGGTTCATATAGTCAAAGAATTAAAGATTCAAGGTGGATTACCTTTGTTTGAGCTCCTGAGTGCTTGATTCTACATTTTCTAGGGTTCATATAGTCAAAGAAAGTGCTCTCACCAATTGAAGGTATGAAATCGAGTTATTTTTTGCGATCTGTTCGTCCAGACGACTGAAATTTCAGTCGTCTGCTTTCGTCCAGTCAACGCAGAAGTTATATTTGC
>CAKOAT010142044.1:0-69888 GCA_932364175.1 Eruca vesicaria subsp. sativa | reverse complement strand
GCTCCTTGAACTTGATGAATATTCCCAACTTTGACGCTTTCAGTTCATCATATTCATCAGGTCTGAGATTTGCAGATAGAGCTTCAAACAACTTCTTGTCATCAGAATGATACGAAATGCTCCTCAGTGCAGGGGGCTCTTCTCCTAATGTAAACAACCTCGGCGGCAGTTCTGATATATCCATTTTAAGGCCTGCAAATAATCACAAACAACCATCTCAACCACAAAGGTAGCGCACTATTCTAAATACTATAGAAGACTAGCAGACGACTTCCAGGAAGTGAGATAACTACTCAGACGACTTCCTGGAAGTCTTCTACAGAGTCTTACTCTCTGGACGACTTACATGTAAGTCGTCCAGAGAGTAAGACTTCGTAGAAGGCTACCAAGAAGTGAGAAGACTACTCAGACGACTTCCTGGAAGTCTTCTACAGAGTCTTACTCTCTGGACGACTTACATGTAAGTGAGAAGACTACTCAGACGACTTACAGTCGGAGAAGATTTAGACGGAGAAGATGTGAAAAGAAGAGTTGTCCCTACCAGTTACAGATCTGCATATCGAAGGGAAAAGAAGAGTCAAGACTACAATTTTTAGGGTTTTCCGGCGGCTAAACGCCTTAAAACATAAGATATAACATACCGGCGGCGAAGGAAAGGGCTACGAGATTTCAGATCTGAAAAAAAAGAAGGGGATGGTCAGTTTAAACTACGAAAATACTCTAAGCCATGAAAGAAAAACAAGATTCGTCGAAATCAGAGAGATTACCGGCGAAAACAGAGAGATTCGTCGAAATCGGAGAGATTCGTCAAAATCGCCTTTACAATCGTCCTTGGAGAGAAACGGCGCTAGGGTTTCGGAAAATTGTGAAAAAGTGAAAAAAATAGCTTTTTTATGTCCGGTAAAAATCCGGTTCGGTTAAAACGTAAAATGTTAAAATTAACGGTTCGGTACAATTAGACGACTGAAATTTCAGTCGTCTGAGAAATAATTTAAAGCAGACGACTGAAATTTCAGTCGTCTGGGAAATAATTTAAAGCAGACGACTGAAATTTCAGTCGTCTGGGAAATAATTTAAAGCTTAGTCGTCTCGGAAATAATTTAAAGTAGACGACTGAAATTTCAGTCGTCTGGGAAATAATTTATAGCAGACGACTGAAATTTCAGTCGTCTAATACCTAAACATAACCCCTAAACTTTATTCTCTAATTAAACACTTCGAAACATTAAATTAAACTTGAAAAATGTTTACTATACACAGAAATAAACACATAGAGGTCAAATTAATTTTTTTCAAAAAAACATTTCATCTTTTCAAAATCTAACCCTAAGATTACATACAATACTACAACATATGTTTGCCAAACCCTTAAACCAAAGAATATCATGATTCACTACTTCCACTCATCTATGCTGAAAACAAATCAATTTTATCATTTCTTAATTTGTATCACTTATAAGTGTTTATAATTACATGTTTTTAATTTTTCACTCATGAAAATATTTTTTACAGAATTTATAAATTATTTTTAAGATTCAACCGTCTAGACAACTAACATTTCAGTCGTCCAGACGACTGAAAAGTAACTCAGCCCGACTCAGACAACTTACTGGGGTTATATTCGTAAAAATGTCTTCTGTTTTTTTGTTTGGTCACAGAGGACTATATTGTAATTTCATAGCCCTTTTAGGTTAGATTTCATTCAAGTTGGGGTCTAGTATTGAGGTTAAAACCAAATTGTGGGTTAGTTTTGGCAAAAATCCCTACCTTTTATCCCGAAATATTTGTTTTTGTTTTTTTTTTGGTTTCATGTGATGTGTTTGTGCTCGATCGCTGGTTATTAGAAGCACTGACCCATGCTCTATTACCAACGGAGCCACTTCAACACACACGTTTGTCACCAAAAAAACTTTAAGTAGCATCTTCTTGAAATAAATAATGTTTCCAGAGACATCAAACTGCTCAATCGTATCACTACATGACAAATAAAAACATAACAACAGATAACTAAAAGAGACTGATGATGAGAGAGTTTCACCAGCCTAGACCAAGACACACACAGTAACAGAGAGTTTCAGAGACTCCCTTACAAACACATTACGAGCGAGTACACAGAGAGAGACGGACCCAGAAAAATTTAACACTGTAGAGTGAGTAAGAAACACCAAAGATGTGTTTCAAAAAAAAGATACACCAAAGATAAAAATAAAAGAGAAGAGAAATATATTGCCAAGACTTTATAACCATATGGATACATCTTGCTACTTCTGCTGCATACCATCCATTGTTCCTAGTACTCCCGGCATTGGTGTTTAAGAATACATTTTTACGATCATTTTCGTGTAATAACAATTACTCCAATTTATAACTGGAGACTGGAGTTACTAAATTGTTTTTCAATAACTAAGTGGCTAAAAACTAAGGTGTTTAAGAATACATTTTATCCCGAAAGTTTTGTTTTGTTACATATATGATGTGTTTGTGCTCGATCGCTAGTTAATAGGAGCACTGACCCATGCTCTATTACCAACGAGCCATTCCAACACACACGTATTCTTTGAAATACAGTTCTAAGTATTCATCTTCTTGTTATAAACAATGCAAAATTCGCAGTCGTTCCGAGACGTACCAAACTGTTCAGTATCTTATATTAAAAAACAGAAGTAATGACTTGACTTCATGTGTGATATTTCAAAAATTGAACTATTACTAGAAAATCATATTACATTAACTCTCTAATAATCTTATCATTATTATATCTTATGAAAAATCATATCTATAATAACAAAGATACGCTTAACAATTTGGTTTTGGTAATTACCCCATACCTTCCAACTTAGTCACGCAAAATATGTCAATATATATAAGTTTAGAAATCTTCTATTATTTATAAGTAAATATGTCAATAATAGTTAAATGCATCGACAATATATTAACAAAAATCACAAATTCGTAATATGGAATATTTATATCCCTAACAAAATTTATACGCTATATATACTAGATAAATTTATTTCGATGTAAATTTTTAAAATTATATTATTTAAAAAAAATTGTTTAAAAATTCATTTTTAATAAAATTCTTTATAATATTAATTTATGAAGCTATAAGTTTAGTTTTTAGCAAAATAAATTTTGAAGTTTATATTATCTTTGCAAATTAAAGTATATTAATATTTAATCAAACTCTATTTATATTACTTTATCTAAAAAGGAAATACTAATCTAACAAACAATAAAATATAGAAGAAAAAACAAACACATGGTTTAAAAACATGTATAATATAGAAAATTTGAAACAATCCTTTTGATTAAAACATGTATTATATAATATTATATGTTTGAAAAATATTTACTATACATATCGTAAATATGTGATTACTATAATATATATCAATTTACAAGTGAAAACAAAATGTTCATAGATCTAACTATAAACGAAAACAAACACCACGCGGTTGCACGGGTCAAAATCTAGTAATTACTATAAAACAAATAAAATATAACAACAAATAATTAATAAGAGACTCCAAATTATATATAAATATGAAAACTTACATTATGTTCGTCCCCCAAGTCTGGGATGTATAAACTAAAAGAGCTGAGGATGAGAGAGTTTCACCAGCCAAGACCAAGACACACACAGAGTCACAGAGAGAGTTTCAGAGACTCTTACGAACACATTACAAGCGAGGAGACAGAGACACAGACACAGACCCAGAAAAATATTACATTGTAGAGTGAATGTAAGAACACAAAATAAAGAGAAGATAGAAATCTATTCCCCAAGACTTAGAACCATATGGATACATCTTGCTGCTTCTGCTGCATACCATCCATCGTTCCTACTACTCCCGGCATTGACATATCATCTCTGTAATCGAATGCAGCCATATCAAACGGTGGAGAATCAAACACAAGCTGAAACCTGTTGCTGCTACTGTTGTTATGCGCAGCTTCAAAGTTGTTATTGTTGTGTGTAGCGTCGTACTTGAACCCATTGTTGTTGTTCCCTTGGAAAAACGTTTGATTGTTACCGTTATTGTTGTTGTTCCCTTGGAAGAACGTTTGGCTGCTAGTGTTGTTGTTGTTAACTCTGTTTGGGATGTTCAAGTCTTCAAAGAAACTCCCTTCCACCATGTTTCCTTGGAACTGGAGATGGTCTTGATGATTCTGGACTGTTGGTTGAAGCAGTGCCACACCTTGATTCTCCATGACCATAGAAGTCTGGTTTTGGTTGCTCTGGACGTTTCTGTCGTACATGGACATGAGCTCGGAGATCATCTTCTGTCCATCTTCAGGAACTCCAATACCGGTTAAGTCGATTGGCTGGGAAACCGAGTTCACTGGCCTTGGCTGAGAGAATCCAACGACAGGCTTAACTTCGTTGACATGGAACCTGGACGGTGCTGCTGCTGCTGCTCCATAGGATAAGCAACTCTCTCGGTGTGGACAAACAAACTGATGGTTGTCTCTTGAGTTCCTATCCAGAAAGCCACGACTGATTTCTCCATGCGCACACCCAGGATTCTCGCATGTGAAGATGGTTCTGTCCATCATAGTGTTCAGCTCTCTGTTTGGCTTCCTCTTCCTCATGAACTCCAAGTTCCCTGATGGAACTTCTTCCTTAACAGGGAAGTTAGCAGTCATCCCAAAGTTCGAAGGGTTCATCACTTTCTCCGGCTTGAGTTCCTCCACTTCATAGTGAGTCTCCTTCTCCAAACCTTCAACGTCGTATTGACTACAATCATTCATCAGAAGCGAGCAACTTCCACCACCGGATAAAGAAACAGGAGGGCAAGACTCAGGATAAAGCTCACGAGCCAAGGACTCTTCCTGGTTAATAATAGCAAGCCAAGTAGCACTCTCCTTAGCAGTCATCTTATCCTGCAAGCATTTGGACTGCCTCACAAGCTTCCGAATCTTAGCAATATCCGGAAACATATGCTTAATAACCGCAGTCAACACACCAACTTTCCACGCCTTCTTCAAATCATGAGGCTTCTTGTAAGGAGCAGGGCCTTGATCTTTAGGCAAACCAAGCTGAGGCCACCAGTCCTCTTTCCCATTAGGCCACCACGGAGGAGGAACTCCCTTCTCCAAAGGAAACCTCCTCTGAGGAGGATCACAGTGCTGCATCAAAGCCGACAAAAGCGACCCGAGAGTCGTGTCCTGAAGCTCCTGCAACGTATGAGGAGTAGGTCCAATGGAATTACTCCCTTCATGAACCCCAGGGATGTTGTTCTCCGCCTGGTACTTACTTATCGCAGCAGGACCATTACGATCAAACCTCACCTTATCTTTCCACCACTCCCTGAGATTATCAGAAGCCCCAGTGACAGGCTTCCCATTCTCAGGGATAATCCCATATACAAAGCCCTGAGCTTTACAGACTTCCATCATCTTCAACATGTACTTCAAGATCCCATCTTGAGCTCTAGACATCTTCTTCCTCCTGGCCTGCTCCTGAGACTGCCTCTGCTTAGCAGCGTCAACACCTTCTTTGCAGCTCTTGTCCTGCTCCTTGAGACGCTTAAGCCTCATCTTGTCCCTCCACATCCTCCTCTCGAGCTCGTCGACGTCGATCTCGTCGTCGGTGTAGTCGTCTTCAACGACGGAATCGGGTTCAGGGTGTTGTGGGGCGGGACAGAAGTCAACTTCTCCGAGGGAGGCAGAGGAGAAGAAGTCCATGTTCCCGCACATTCCCATCTCGTTAAACATCATCTTTACTCTCTTCAGAGTTAAGATCAGAGCCAATTATAAACCTGGGAAAACACACACACAAATAAAAATAAATCAATACATAAATAAATTAATAATCAAACCCTAAATCTAAAATTAGAAAGGGGGCTTTTTTGGGATTTAAATCACCAAGCTCTCAACTAAATAAGACTTATACATCAGATCGTATAGAATCAATCAAATATCTACGGACTCGATTTCTACATAAGTGATGATGAGATCCTCAACTTTTCAACAACCGAAAAATCCAAACTTTTAAACAACCGAAGAATCCCAATATAGAAAGGATCATTTGTGAAGAGGATATAATAAGAAACAAAACAATAGAAATTTTTTTACTAAAAAAAACATAAAGATCAACGATATTGAGATTCAACGAAAATCAAACGGGAAAGTAAATTACTATTTTATCAAAGGATTAGATCGTAGTAATCTGGAGTCAGAAACCGATGGATCTATCAAAACCCCATGAAATTAAGCTATCTAGCCATCATCATCTAAGAGTTGTCAATAAAATCAATTGGAGAAGAGAAGAAGGTAGTTACTAGTTACCTGGAGATTAACAAAAGCAGCCGAATAGAAATTGATGAGAAAGAAGAGGTATCTGTCTTGGTTTTGCGGGAAAATGAGAGAAAGTAAATAAAACCCTAATTCATCGCCTAAAAAAGTTGAGAGAGAGATGAAGATGAAGGAGAGAAGAAGAAGGAGAAAAGTCGACGAAAGATCACGTGGGTTGAAAGCGACTTTTGTTACTTGCGTTTCTTTGTGGAGTCTCGCTGTAGATCAAAGCCAGAAAGAGTGTGGGTTTATATATTATTTATTTTACTTGTTTTTTTAAAAGAAAGAACATTTATTGACATTTACTTTCTTTGTTGTTAAAAATAATTTTGGAAAATAAATAACAAAGCGCCTTTTGGCACTACTCACTGCTCCTCGTTTGGGGTTACTTTTGTTCACTTCCCTCTTCTTTTTTTATTAATATTACGCGGTACATATTTAATGTTTTTCTTTCACACGTCTAATTAATTGACGCGAAACCAAAATATACGTTATTTCTCACTTTTTTTTTTATTATCTTTTCTTTTTAAAATAGATTATCCATTATCCATAACTTCATGAAAATTGGTGGGAATAGTTCTTTTACATCATATTATTACAAAGAAACCATTTTAATAAGTTTTACTTCACCGACAACTATTATCAACTAGGACATTTTTAAATCTGAAGCGGTAAGAAAACATTTTAGTAAGTTTCCGAGCTCAAGATTATTATAAATAATTATCATCACGTCCTCCAACACGTTTGTTGAGAACGAATCATAAAATATTAAAAATGATTTCTTTTTGCACTTTTCGAGTGTCTGAAAACTCTCAAAACAAAATTTATTCTTAAACAAAACACACACATGAAAGTGAAGAAATGGAACTGTAACTTGTAATAATGATAGAAACAGTTTACAAGATGAGCCTGAAGACAAAGGTTGGACTGTGAAGATCAATGAAGTTGGAATGGGTGGGATTCAATTGTTGGAGATATATATTTTCTCTGGGTTCTTCACTCACTCCACTTTGTGTTGCATACTCTAATGCCATCTCGTAATCCACCTGATAAACCCATCATACAAGGATTCAGCTAAAAACAAAAACAGCCGATGAAGATGACGCAGAGATAACTTAAAACAAGAATGATTGATGCAAACCTGTTCCACATGCTCAGCAAGCTTTTCTTTCAATGTTTCTTTTGTGATTATACGTTTAGACACTTTCTCAAGCATAGCTGTTTCTTCCTCTTTGTAACGCTTTCTCTTATTTGTATGTTCTTCTGTCATTTGCTTTAGAACCTCGTAGACCGCTCCCGTTGCATCCGGTATGTACCTGCTCAAACTGCGTTTTCTCTCTTGTTGCTCGCGTGCTTGAAGCCTCTTGACTATTTTGGATTTCAGTTGAATGCAGCATTGTTGAATTGCAGACTTGATGGAAGAAAAAAATGACAAAAGTTAGCTTTAAAAAGTTGTGCAGCAGATAAAGTCGAGAAGTCTGAGGTTACCTTGACTGCAGTAGCTATCTCACTGATGTCATCTCCTATGTATTCTTTCCCTGTCCCTTTAAAAGGAATTTTTGTACTCACTATGCTCACAAATACTCCTATCTTATCTTGCGTCTGGTTAATTTTATAGCTATTCCAACTGCACAAGTTTTACAATTCCCCCATTTGTAAAACAAAGTAGGAGAAAAAAACCAGATCAAATGAGAACTAGCTAGCAAGATTAATAAAATCTTCTCACTTGATTCTCTTTAAGGCTGTCCTGGTGACAACATCGCCTCCTTGTTCAAAAAGGAGAGGAATACGGTTTGCAAATCGGAATATGTTGATCCCCTGTCATTTCCGTTCCAACAAAGTCCCATAAGAAAGCAAAAGATAATATTGTGAGATCAAGATAAGTTGTCAAGGAATAATGTCAAGAAGATTATTCTTATTTCCTAAGTCGAGAAGCTCGCTTTTATTTCTTTATCATTCTTCATGGTTGCATAGAAGAGCGATGGATATCATCCTGCTAAATTTTACTTCACTTATGTGCCAACACATAATGACAAAATTTAACCTCTGGTAGCTACTCTCTTTGGAGTGTGTTTGCAAGTTTTGCTGCGAATGAGAATATACATGAATAAGAAAAAGGAAGATAATGACTTGCCTGTTTTACATCTCTTCCACCCACACTAACACCAGCTTCAACAATGAAAGGATGACCTTCAAATACCTGAGCACTGAACATAGTTCCCAGGAAGATGTCCACACGTTTAAGAAATAAAGCTCAGATTAACCACAAATAGGTATAAGTAAGTTTGACCGATGAGATTACTATAAGATAAACTATCTAGCACTCCATATTTAAATTCCGATGCATTGGCAGAAAATTGAGGGTTGAATTTACAACCTGCCTGAATGCGTTGCCACCATATCTGGATGCAGCTCCTTGATAATCCCTAGACGAAGATTGTATTCTCCTGCCGGGCTAAGACACTACAGGAGAAGACCATTGTGTGATTAGAACTAAGTTTTTGCAACAATCCAGATGCTGTACCATATTAAAATTTTATAAGAGCTGCAACAAAGACAGAGAAATAACAAAGCAGTTCCCAATGTACAGTTACGAGAAATTAGCTGCTTACATCACCACTAGGGTCGTCGAATTTAGCTTGGCGGAATAACTGATGTATGCGCACCATTTGCTGTGATGTCACAGATTTGACAGCCATGCCAGGGCTGAAATCGGGTCCCATTTCACCTGAAAGAAATAAAACAAGTATACTCGTGGTTGAACTTTGACTCGAGGGATAGTATAGGTGGTTTTTTTATGTTAAATCGACATTCAAACTTATATAACAAACGAGATTGGTGTCATACTTACCAATTAATCTCGCTGCAAGATTTTTGTTGATATTCACAAATTCATTCTGAAGAAACTGCAGAAGGGTCTTTTTGGAAGTGTCTGTAACAAGGCGCTTGATAAGCAGCAAGTCAACTGACGAAGGATGGTGCTTTGTCTCGATAGGAATTGGGGGCATCACATCCGTTCTTCGAGTAAATTTTACAGTGACATTTTTCCTATAACAAATAAAAAATTGAACAACTTAATAATGCTGCACGTGAACAGATATACCTATGTGACAGGGCAGCAAGAAGACAGAGACAGATATCATACTCTGGTGTTTCTGAAATAAATCTAAATAGAAACTGCGCATAAGGAGTAATAACAGCCATTTGGCGCATGTAGTGCAAGATCTTTGACTGGAAAAGAAAAGATAAAAATGTGTTAAGACATTTGTGCACGCAAAATATCTAACGAAAGTACAGCAAAAGGGCGATCCAAACCACGTACTCTGTATGTCGTCCAGTTTCCTTCAATTACCACCTGTATTTCGGCTCCATGCCATTTCTCTTTGTTGGCCTTCTTTTCGTGTAGATGAATATGAGGAATGTTCCTGCAAGGTTTAACCATTTAAAGATCATTCTTTGACGGTGAGCTAAATGATAACTTTCTTAAAAGATCCAAACAGTCAAAGCATTAATAGATAATCATGAGAAGACTCGAATATTCAAAGGATTCATGGCTATTATTGTCACATGCACAAACATAAACAGTTGGATAGATAGCTTCCGAGAAGCTGTTCACATATTCAAGGGGTACCTGTGAATATCAATATCCAATCTGCAGAACGTAACATAGTTTTGGCTCTTCATAGATGAAGAGATCTCTATAGGGAGGCCTGTACTCATTTTGGACCAAATTAAAGCCTGCACGCCAGGAGAAAATAGAGAAACTAGAAGAGTCAAACAGGTTCTCTAGGAAAACTTTAGACATGAAGGGTAACATTCCATATTTAATGCATACATTTACCACTCCTACACTCTCCATGTAAAGAATAAATTCACCTCAGAATCTTACAAGGCCAATCTCAGATATTAAACATGCCAAATAAGAAATCAAAAGAAGGAAAAGAGTACCATCTTTGCCCCTAAACCAAACTTTCCACGTGTTTGCTTCAGTCCATACTTTGTCCCAGACAGAACTGTAAGAAGAGCAAATTTCAGATCTAGCCCCGAGAAAAAAGCTTTTTCTAAGGCTGATACGCCAGCTAAACTAATAGAGGAAGTGAGGGTGGTAATTAGCTACGTACCTCTCCCAAACATATTTGGGATGTCATCGTGTGGCATCCCCTTACCATTATCCTACATAACAACCAACTCAAGTCAAATCTCAAAAACGAAGTGCGCAAGAATATATTTAGATGCTGAAGGTATATATGACTATCAGCCTGTCAGTATAACTAACCCTTGAAACTGAAACTTCACAAACATCAATTTCTGTTCAACTAAACAAAAAAAGAATCCAGATACTGACCTTACATGTAACCTTGTAATAGGAAGCTTCCCCACGGGCCTTCAAGACCTTAGAGACTCCAGGCTCTTTGTTTTTCTTTCCCGACGCCAGGTTTTTGGCTTGTATCTCACTGGCACGAGCTTCCTTTACTAACCTTTTCTACAAAGCAACACAGGAAACAAGTAACAAAAATCAGAACTGTTAACAACCCAGAAGATTGCAGACCAGTGAAACAAAAGCTGCTTTAACAAGAAAGACTGAGATAATAAAGAGAGAGCAAAGGAGGCACCTCACGGGCCTTGTCAGTCTCATAGTCATCATAGAGCTGGGTGTCAACACGTTCACGATCAATAAGACCAATCATGGAGTTGAATTTAGATTTTCCAATCTCTTCGCTTCAAAAGAGAACAAGACAGTCAGTAAAATCTACGGACAGGAACAAAGCTGGTCAAAAGAACCTTGATCCAGCAAAGACCCTACGCCTTGTCCCTATCATATGGAATGATCTCAAAAAGTAGATATCAATATAGCTAAACAAAGAAGGGGGGACGTACATAGTAACTTCAACCTCAGGGAGCTCAGAGATGGACTCGGAAGAATCAAGAGCGTTTTCAACAAGCTCTCTCACTGTAGTGTACAGCGACTTCCCTGGCTGAAAATAAAATCAACAATTCAAAACCAAATTTGAAACAAATTGGCCATTAAGGTTCCATCTTTATAAATTGAAAAAAAAAAAAAAAATTGGGAACTCACATTATCGAATCCAGCAATGTTCTTGTTCTCGGCGAAAAACTCAGCTGGAGATTCTGCAAAATTCACAAATTTCGAAAACAATTACTTTGAATTAAGCTCAATCAACACTCAATGAAACTCGAAAATGTGGAGATAAAGTAGCAATTACTCTGCTTGAGAGTGCTCTCGTTACTACTCTCTTTACTCTTCTTAGAGTTCTTGGCGCTTCCCTTCTTCGTTTCAGCTGGACCATCATCTCCCGCCATCAAAATAGATCGAACCAACCAAAAATTAATAAATAAAAACAAAAAGCGAATTCAATCAAATCTCTGAATACAAGACTAGATCCGATCCCCAAATTCAAAGCAGGATATCTAGGGTTATATGAAAGGAGGGAAGTTAGAGAAAAATTTATAAGGGTGAAACGGTAATTTCCTTCGTTAAGTGATTCAATTCAGTGAGCGAGAGCGGTTACGATACATATGATAGCGTTTGCGGTTGAGTAACTGTAATTTGTTTGTTTGGATCAATCAAATACAAAAATATCTTCTTATACGGAGATCAATCGACGAGAATAGAGAGAAAAAGGAAAATGGCGAATCCTTC
Organism: Eruca vesicaria subsp. sativa; assembly: GCA_932364175.1. Taxonomy (NCBI): domain Eukaryota; kingdom Viridiplantae; phylum Streptophyta; class Magnoliopsida; order Brassicales; family Brassicaceae; genus Eruca; species Eruca vesicaria. The sequence goes on along the minus strand of CAKOAT010142044.1, from coordinate 57,926 downwards.
ATCACCACCTGGAATCGCCATTCTTGGAGCTGGGATCTTCGTCAAGACTCAGTACATTCCTCGCTTAGCTGAGATCTCCGATCTCGTCAACCTCAAAGCCATTTGGAGCCGTTCTGAGGTAACCATTATTCGCCATTTTGAAATAGTGAACTATATCTATCCATCACTGCGCTTGATCTGAGAGCTGATATTTGAATAGTCAAGACGATGATTAATTAACGACGAATCTGTAGCTTATGTACCAGTACACCGTTAGGCTTGCTTCCTTATGGTAACTTATGGTTTTGTGTTGAAGGAATCTGCGAAAGGAGCTGTGGAGGTAGCACGGAAGCATTTTCCTGGAGTGGAGTGCAAATGGGGAGATGAAGGTCTTAATGACATCATTCAAGACACTTCCATACTTGGTGTTGCTGTTGTCATTGCTGGCCAAACACAGGTATGTGTCTCTTTAATCCTAGTTTCAACGAATATGCGTATGGTTTCTTTTTCTTACTAACACAAGCTCACTGAACTCTCAATATCTTATGCCTTTTAGGTTGAAATGTCACTGAAGATGCTCAAGGCAGGAAAGCACGTCCTTCAAGGTGAATTTTCCACTTCTTTAATCCTAAAAAAGCTGCACTGTCTTTGATTGCTCAAACATGGGTAATGTTTGACCTTTTGGCTATGTCTTGCCGTTGCTAAACATGGGAATAATTTGCTTTCATGACATTCTTCTTTCTTCACTAGCAATGTTATTGCTACATGAAATGTATCTCAACTTAAAACATTAATGATTTTTCTTCTTTCTTGATATGTATGTTGCTGTCCTGGATCGGTTTTCAGAGAAGCCAGCTGCTGCTTGTAAGTTGTTGATCACTGCTCTTGTTTAAATCAGCTTGTCATCTTTTTTAAGTTTATCCATCCTTGTTGTATGAGAGATGTATAGGATTACTCTGTACCCATTTGAGCGTATAAATTAAAAAAAAAACTTATATTCGTTAAACCCTTTTTTATTGCAGCAATCAGTGAGATAGAAACTGCAATGTCAAGCTATAGAAATATGTCTGCTGATTCCCCATGCCGTCCAATCTGGGCTGTGGCTGAAAATTATCGCTTTGAGCCAGCTTTTGTTGAGGTAAATGTTACTCAAGTGTCTTCCTGCCACTTCCGGTTGAGTAAGTAACATCGTTCTTAAAATATCTCATAACTGATTTTGGCAGTTGAAGAAACTGGTGGAGGAAGTTGGGGATATGATGAATGTCCAACTTATCATTGAGGGATCAATGAACAGTTCAAATCCTTACTTCTCAAGCTCCTGGAGACGTGATTTAGACGTACGTAATATATTCTGGTTTGTCACATTATTTTTCTATTAGACTCTATTGCATCTCCCTTGTCCCATTCTCCCTAACACGCTGCTTAAATTGTAACTAAAGAATCATATGGCTCCAAATGCTATCATCCTGCTACAATCATTTCGCTTTACATCGACAATTATACTAATCACACATATATCTCGAAGAAGCTGTGGTATTTTGTTAATATTTTCCGTAAGCTCTTCATATGCAGGGTGGATTTATCTTGGATATGGGTGTGCATTACATTGCAGGATTAAGAATGGTACCATATAACTTCATTAACTAAGAAATAAGCCTTTTCGAATATCCTGCTGTTGGACTCCAATTTGATGTATTGGTTTGTCAACGACAGCTTGTTGGATGCGAGGTAGCATCAGTCTCAGCCACCACTTCCCATGTTGATAAGACTTTACCTGCACCAGACAATATAACATCTAACTTGTAAGTGTAGCTACAACAACACACTAATTTTACATGAATACTCTAATCTGTGACGTTTATTTGCTCTGCAGTCAACTTGAGAACGGATGCTCTGGAGTTTTTGTCATGGTTGTGTCTTCAAGGTCTCCAAAGGCAAGTAGTAAGACTTAGATCTTTTGCTTTCCACAACGCTTCAGCGTAAGAACCATAGTTTTCTCACATAAAATTATATGTTTTAGATATTATGGAGAGTCGTAGGATTAAAGGGAACAGTTCAACTTGAGCGTGGAGTCCAAGATGGCCGACATGGTTACATGGTTTGAAAACATTCAACATGACCTACTGAAATATCCATATTTTGCTTGAAACTACTCAACTAAAATGGCTGTAATCTTATGAGCTTTTCAGGCCACAGTTTACGGAGAAGGAGGGACATCAAGGACCATCTTTTACCCGTTTAGTGGAGTGACTGAGGAGCTAAAAGCGTTCTTCAGTGACATTTCAGGGACGTCAAAGGTAATCCTAGAATCTTAGGCCTTGGAAATGGAATGCAGGAACTCAAAACATTGTTCGTTTGATATCTGAATTTTCCTTATGCGTCTTGATGATGCATATACTGTAGGAGCAAGAGCCTCGTCTGTCTTACGTCGAAGGTGCTAGGGACGTTGCTGTTCTTGAGGCAATGCTTGAATCTGGTGCAAGAAACGGCGCTGTTATTCCTGTTAAAAAGTTCTAGCTTTGTAGCTTTTGATAAGTTATTGTCTAGACATCAAGAGACCACCTAAGCGATGTCTGAATAAAATTTCATGAGAACTCAAACAAAAATTATTTTGTAACAATCCTTTTTATAATCCCGAGTACTATTATGCACTCTAAATTTGCTGTTCTAAAGCTTATTATATAATTACAAGAAGAATTTCAAACAGATTAAAAGCCTATAACATCATCCAAGTTAAGGCATCAAAAGCACATGAATAACTTAGAAACAAACAAAAACAAGGATAGGCTGAGATGAATTCAGATCAAAGCATGTGCTCAAATCCTCCACCTTGATGTGTTGGGACTCGCCCAACTCCAACATTGTGAACCAACTGTTGTAGCCACCTCCTCGCGATTTGATCCTCCTGAAAAGAAACATAACACCAAATTTCAACTAAGCTGCCATCTACTTAAACAAACAAGTGCAAAATGAGTCAAAAATGTAAAATGACTTACGCGAAGGCAGTTGCTGAAGGTTCCATCTCGTAGGGAGTCAGGGAGACAGCTTCCAAGTGCAGCACAAGCCCTAAACAATACACAAGTGAGTAAGCTCAAGCATGAAAAAGCCAAACAAAACTTTGATGAAACTTGTTATAAGCTAAACAAACCTTGGGTTGTCTGATAAACGGAGATAACAACGGATAATATGTTTCAAAAGACGTGGAGAAGGCTGCTCCACAAGAGACTGAACCATATTGCCCAACACTCGCCCAACAGCAAAAAAACGCTCTGCTGTTGTGCAGATGTAATCCATCCCCACATCATCCAGCAAGATCTTCTGAACTATGAATGTCGCAACCTAATCACAGAAAGTTGGTTCGTTAAAAAAAGCATTAATCCACAATGTTATTGTAGGCTAAAAGGCTTACAGTTTTCGACAGCTCACTCCCCATCTCCATGGTGCGGAGGCACAAAGGAATAATTTCAGTTGACAGAAGGAAGCTAATGACCTCTGTATCATCAACCTGGTTAACAAGAGTGAAAAGAAGGATGTCAGTGACCTTTCTAATTTGATATACTTAACAAGCTAAATGAATGTAAATCCTATATCACTCATTTGGAAACAAAGACCATTTACACAATTTTTAGTCCTTCACCGTCAGCAAAAGAAAAAATTTGGTGCGGAACCTCAAAAAAAAGGGGGGAGGGACAAAGGGAGGGGATGGTTTACCTTCACAAGAGCACCAATGACACCTAAGCTGGTAAGGCGCAAGTACTCGAAAGGTCTTGACTTGCTCGTGGTATTCAGAAAGGGATAAAGGTACAATGGGATGTGAGCTGTTTATAAGAAACAAAAAAAAAAAAAAGGCATCACAACCAATTCATCAGTTAATTAACTGAAATCATACAAGAATAGACAATAAACAGATAACTACCCCACTACTAGCATTAAAGAAACAAGAGGATATGGTAGACATTTCAATGTTACACAACATTATTTGTATAACCCAAATAGAAAGAAAAAGAACATTACCCTTGAGAAATAACATCCTCGTGTCGGAATGAGATGCTACGCACTGCAGAGTTGGAACAACAAGAAAGAAGCGCATCAGGAATCTGTTATGCAGGTATATGAACATGGAAACGGAAATCTCCATGTGAGATCACAGAATGATTTGACCTGAAGAAGGGCGAGTGAGTTGCAAACACGGTTGGACTGAGCAGGAGTCAGATTTGGAGGTGCAAGAACAGAGTAGATTGACACTATCTCCTGCAAGCAGAAGCAACCAGTCAGATCATACCACACTAACAACAAATGAAATAGCATTTGCTAATTAACTTCCACTTGGATATAAAAAGAATCATTTCAGACTCATTAAAGTTTGTACATTAAAGGCATACCTGCAACAAGGCAGCAATGGTACCAAAAGAGTTCCACAAGAGAGGTGCCAAATCCTGAAAGAGTTCTCTTTTCTACAACAAAAACAACAGCAACTAATTCAGACAATGAGATTGTCAAAACCCTAGCTCTTGTTTCTCCAATAAGACCAAAACAAAAAGTGACAACCCATTAACGATTAGGATGAGAACCTTGGAAAGCTCGAGGAGAGCATTCTCTCTGAGTTCAGGATTGCTGAGATCGAGAACCAATTGCTCCGCGGAGGCCAAGTTTCTATCTTTGTTCGCCGGAGCTCCGGCCGAATTGCTGGGACCACCGAAAGGTGTGCCCATAGAGAGAGATGGAGGTAGATTCGCCATTCTTCGACCAGATTCGATTACTTGTCTCTCGCTTTGTCGTAGTTGTAGGTTAACACCTTTCCTCCTTTCTCTCGAGTTTGAAGAGTTCGGTTTCTTCTCTCTTCTGTCTGTGTGTATTTTTGGAAATGACAGTTACACCCTTGTTTTTTCTTCTTCTTTCCTTTTTCAGGTTTTCTTTCCAAACTAGCAATTCCGTGATTTTTAAGTTTCTTAAATTTAAAAAGTTAATGCTTTTTTTATTTTTAAACAAGGAAAATCTCATTAATATCTTGAAAAATGAAAACACATGTTGTTTCAGTATTCTATGTACTTTGTAGTATGTAAAATTATCCACAAAAAGAAATATTCATAAAATTAAATAAAATTTCAAATTAAATTAAAATATAAAAAATAAACAATATTAAAATAAAATACAGAAATTTAAATGGAAATTCAGAAAATTAAACAAATATTAAAGAAAAAGCACAAAATTCAAAAAATAGAAAATTCAAAATAGTTTTTTTTTTAATTACAAGACTTGTTTTAAAACAGATTTATCATCATTGACAACAACAATTTCAAACATATCACTGATGACGATGGTGGTTTCTCACATAACCACTAACAATGTCATTTTAACATATCTGTAATGATGGTTTCTGACATCATCATTAAAAATGTTGATAGATATTGTCAAGATTTTTAACGATGATGTCGGACTATCGTTAGAGATATGTAAAAGATGATACTATCGTTAGAGATATATGTCAAAACGTCATTGATAACGGTTATGTGAGAAATTACCGTCGTCATCAGTGATATATTTGTAATTCTTATTTTCAACGATGATAAGTATGTTGTAAAATAAATTTTGTAACAAGAAAAAAAAACTAGTTTGAATTTTATATTTTTGAATTTTGTGCTTGTTTCTTTAATTTTAGTTTTCTGAATTTTCATTTAATTTTCTGTTTTTAATTAATATTCTTTTCTGTATTTAATTAACTAATTTTCTGTATTTTAATTTAATATTCTTTATTTTATTTCTGCATTTTAGTTTAATCTCTTTTTTTCTTTTATTTTCGGTATTTTAACTAATTTAGTTTATTTTTGAAATTTTATTTAATTTTCTGAATTTTTATTTATTTTCTAGATTTTTATTTAGTTTTATGATTTTATTTTAGTTTTCTGACTTATATTTCTTTTTAATTTAATTTTTATTTATTTTATTAATTAAATCATTGTTATTTTTTTGAAAAACTGACACATCATCATGTTGTACATGTCAGAGTTTTACTTGATAAACAAGTAAACTACGTCGAATGTTTTTTGTTATACAAATGTCATTCTGAATGTTTAAAATGCTAGTAAAAAACTTCAAAGTTTAAATTTTTAGTATATGCTATTTTTAAGGTTTTTTGATGCGATTTTCTCTTTTTAAATATTTAAATCAGCGTTTGAGTTGGCCTAGTAAAAGTAATATCTGCTAATAAATACTTTTTCACTAATACTTTGAGACATCAAATTCGAGCAGAAGCCCACAGAAGTGTTAGTGTGTAAGAGAGAGGAAAAAAATCAAGGAGAGTTAGCCAAGATTCTAGAAAAGTAGGAGCATGAGACAAGTTGTGTGTGATGAACCCGAGATAATGGCCAAATCTGAACTTGACTGTTTGTTTGATGTTGTAGGTTTATTGATTATGGAGCTACTGAAATGGATCAATGGAGTCTGCATTTCTTTCTTTCTAATTCATGTAAATTGTCGTTTGATAAATGAGTAGAAGATAGAAATTGTGTTGTTTTCATAAGACAGGTCTCTCAAACCTCACAATGTCCTAAAACAGTCAAGAAGGAAAGAGATGCGCCAGCTAAAAACTGGTATACTTGTTAATAATGTCAACGGGGATTTGAAATTACCAGGTTGCTAATGGGATTCATGCCTTTGTTATTGTTGATCACTAATTCCCACTCCTTACAGACCATTGTAAACCACTGCATTTCGTTAAAGCCATATGACACCGGTAATGGCAATAAAAGAAGTAAAGAACCTATATCAGGTTCACTTATTCAGAAACTTGTTGTGATTATGGACCCAACCATGCAAACAAGCATTAACTTAGCTAGAGACCGCAACTAAAAAATCTTTTTCCTAATTGTATTGGAATTTTTTTTTGAATTTTTACTATGTTTTCTATTTATTTTTCAATCGATGTTGGGAAATTGCCAGAAATAACACTTTCAAGATACCACTTTTCAACTTTACACTAACCAACTTTACCATTAAAATTTTAATAGTCAAAATACTATTAGAATTTAGGGTTTTGGGTTTAGGATTGATAATTTAGGATTTAGTGTTGATTTTTTAGGGTTTAGGTTTTACTTTTTAGGGTTTAGAGTGTAGGGTTTAAGGTTTAGAATTGATATTTTAGGGTTTAGAGTTGATTTTTAGGATTTAGGGTTTACGTTTTAGGGCATAGAGTTAAGAATTGATGTTTTAAGGTTTAGGGTTAATATTTTATTTTATATTTATTTTATGTATATATATAAAGAACAAGGATATAAGAGTATTTTATCCTTTAATAAAATGTGTATTTTTGAAAATGTTTCTTTGTTGATAGTAAACATGAAAAGTGGTACCAACAAAGTGGTATAATTGAAATTCTCCCATGACTTTTTTAGCACAAATTTAATTTTCATTTATATTCAATATTCTTCAGTCCTCTTATTATTAAAAAGGAAACATTTTTAAAGAATAACTTTTCTTTAGTACTATATTCACAATTTTGTCATTATTGATGAAGTGTCATCACCATATGCCTCTACAATATTTTTTTTTGATAGATCAACATTTACTAGAGAAATTACATAGTATGCCATTGGTGATTATATAATATATGAGTATAAATAACATTAAACACACACATAACCATTTTTACAAAAAAGCCGTGTATTCATGTAGCCACCCACCCTACTCATAATAATAAATGTACTCAATATTCTCCTCATATCTTACATTCTCTTTTTTTTTTTCTTTTTGAACACATATCATATCTTACATTCACTATCTAAATCTTATTATTAATTATAGATTAAAATCAAACAATAAGTAAAAAGCCAATATGATCATCAGGTAGGTTATCCACGTAGGCAAAAATAATCATCTAATTAGATACTTAATTTTTGCCACATAAGCTATTCTCAAGATGAAACTAAAATCAAACACCTTTTCTCTCCTTCGATCGAATCTCTCTAGTCTCTACGTCTTATCTGATTCCTAAACTTGAAATCTTCGTTATTGAGCGTCCTCTTCTATCAGCCAATATCATGCTCTTTAATATCCTCTTAATGTCTTCGTTTCATTATCTCCTTCTATCAACCAATCTTAATTTCCTTCCATTCAGAACCGAAAAGCTCATATCCATAAGCCAGTTCCATGGCGATGAAACCCAATGATCGTCTGCTCAAATGTTTATTCTGAAGGAGCAACTTACTCTTTCTATGAGGTTCAGTTGTAATACTTAAGGTATCGAATCCACAAGGAGCTAGGGAACCTAATAAATCTAGTCAAGTAACAATTTAGGTGAATATATAAATAGCAGAAACAGTAAATAAGTATACATGAAATATTCCAATCAAGCAAGACAATTCCTTAATAGAGAATGGAAACAAAGACTCTTGAAACTAAAATGGAAAAGATGTTAGACTTAGGGTTTTTATTCAGGTTTTGGGATTATAATTCTACAGGAGCTATTCAGTTACTTGCTAGACATTATAGAGCATTAACTATTTTGATTAACAAATTATTTAAACTATTTTTCAAATAAATAAGTCTAATAACCGGCTGGTCGCACTTGACAGTGTCGAACGATTATTCGGTTGGAACATCGATCGATACACTAAACTCATAATCGATCGATTTCTGGTCGGAAGATCGATCGACAAGTCCGGTCAAGCAATACACACAAGTTAACATAAACTCATTAAAGACCTCTAAATCAAACTATCTCTTTATTTCCAACAATTTAAGCTTAATAGGGAATCTGTTCAGGACTATCAGAATTGTTTAAATATCTCTAATCCAACCTAATCAATCCATGATTCAATGTTTCTAGTTAGCTACTCTAGAACCATGAGCAATAGGAACCTCCTATTAATAAGTATCAAAACTAGAAATCTTATAGTTGGGGCTAATCCTTCTAACCTATTTAAACCCTAAATCTAACAATTATAAACTACTCAGACATAGCTAAGCAGTTCATAACACAAATAGATAAATAAAACTGCATATTATAAATAAATATATAGATAGAAAATACTGGAGTTTCAGTCTCAAATCTCATTGATGATCTTCTCTCCAAACTATAAATCCTAAACTTTTTGCTGTGAAAAGATTACAATTAAAAACTCCCTCTCAGCCTCTAACACTTGTATAAAAACTTAGGTTAAAACTCATCAGGGGTAAAATCGTCATTTGGTGATGATTGGGCTTCAGGTCAACTTGTCTCTCGAATTGCCTTCGGGGTCTTGATAATCGATTGATCATGCGGGATGCATATCGATCAATCCGATTCTCTTTGTGTCGACTTCGTGATCAATTCTGAATCGAACGCTTCTTCCAATTCTCTCCAAAATGCTCCAAAACATCACTTTCTTCCAAAATACTCATGAACTCGTAAATATGCTTAAAAGCTTCTATAGTTAGTAAATAGTAAAAACACCAATATAACATGACTAAAAACAGATCAAAATCATGGTATATCGACTCCCCCAGACTTACCTTTTTGCTTGTTCTCAAGCAAAACAAACAGGTAGTTTTTCTGAAAGATGTTTGAAAAGAATATGGACTCATAGATTTAAAAACTTTTGAAATCATGACCTCTATAATATTGCAATCCACATCTAAGACATTCTAATCACAAAAGTTCATTATGCAATACCCTAGCTTAGCAACCAGATTCATCTAACCAACAACTTAGCAAATACTATCTGACATTCCCCTCAACCAACCCCATTTCTTTGCATAAAATAAAAGTGCAGGCTTTACCTTGGGAGTATCGATCACAAGATGCAAGGAAACTCAAACAAGTATCTGGATCTGCAGGTAAAAGTTAGTTCCAATCTTTTCTCTCTTCTAAGTTCTCTCTTGAGTCAAAATCTGCTTCTAAGGCAAGATTATTGATCAAGATTGGACAGGCTTCCATGAAACAAACCTTAATGGTTGTAGCCACCAAGTCATGATCACTTTTTTTTTTACATATATCCAAGAATTCATATGAAGTGAGCCTTAATGGTTACAACCACCAAATCTCATTCGAATTATTTATTGGATTCATAATTAAAGCATGGTTTTTGCCACCAAGTCATGTTATGATTCCTCCTAACTAAAAACCTAATAATCTTAGTACTACTTACGGATTTTTTTTTTAAATAAACTAAAACTTATCTCCTAAACTATCTAGGGTCTAAAATAGAGAGAGAAAAGGTGATAAATCTACACAAGGCTTTACTTTCCAAACTTGTTTGAAGAATCTGATCCCATGTATGCCAAGCCCAAGACAAGCAGTTTGTCAGGTTTAGTGTTGGAGGTAGTTTTGGTTCCTTCAAACAATCTAAGCAAGTGTGGATATCTGATTGGTTGGTCCACTTTAGCATCTTTAGTACTATCTGTAATCATCAAGTCTAGAATGGTGCGAAAAACGGTTAGATAACAAGTATAAATAAAATACGATAATTATCCCTTTTCTTGAGCTTAATAAAAGATAGATTTGAAAACAAAATTTTATAAGACTCAAAGCAAATAAAACATCAGTAAACCTCCCCCCAGACTTAAATTATAGTGTCCCAAGAAAATCGGAGTTATGGCGAAAGAAAAGAAATTATAAGTAAGGAATGTAACAAGGAAGAAAAATGAACCTGGCCAAGCTTAATAATCGATCGATGTGAGTATAAGAACATCGATCGTCGCAGGTGAGTGTCTGTCGATTGATATCGACTGGTATGCGTCGGTCGACAAGATGATCATTCGTTTCTCCTTTGATCTCTTTTTTTTTTTTGAAAAACCTGTAAACAATTGTAAAACGACAAAGAATCAGTAAATGAAAAGAAAACTAAAAGAAAAATTAGCAGTGGGTTGCCTCCCATTCAGCGCTTTGTTATATTCATTTAGTTTGACTGTTGCACTGGATGAGCTATGGTGTGTAAAATGAGCTACTTGTTGGAAAACAAGTATCCACAACTTCTCTGTTGATGCTGAACCAAGTAGCCACGAAACTTCTTGTAGCTTCATAACTTCTGGCCAATCTTGCATCCATCTTGGTGACTGTGTCTGCAATGTTCTGAAGTCTTTCTTGAAGACTCTCAATGTTGTTGCTGTTCCATTGAATTTTATCATAAACATGGTCTGTCATCTCTCCTAACAGATGATTTCCTTCTAGGACGGATTTGGAATCGATCGCTTCAACTGTTATACTGTCGATCGCTCCTGGTGAAACGTTATCGATCGACGGGTCTTTATTGATGTGGATCGACGATTTAAAGTTAGGTCGACAGGCGAGTCGTTTCTGAATTGTTCTTACTTCCTTCCTCAACCAATCTTTTCCTGAACGTAGTCTGGTGATGTTGTTGTTGAAAGGGAAGAAATTTCATCACATCACTTATCAAGCCTATCCTCAGTTGTGTTCGGAGCGTTGTAGATCTTCTCAAAAATCTGGTCAACCTTTGCTCTGGTATAGAAATCTTGCTCTGGTATAGAAATTTTGCTTTGTTAGTTTGCCGTCATCAATCGATTTCCTAGAGTGGCTATCGATCGTTTGGATTTTCTATGCTTCTCCCTGAAGATTTCATCAAAATCTTAGTGTAGCAAGTCAATCCTCATGCTTAACCAGTTGATGTTGTTGGTGAGGTGGTGATCTAGCGCGTCAATCCTGGTATCCCATGTAGCTATCTGAGCAATCTTCGGTTCGTTCTTTGCTGACTCGTTGTTAGCATCGATCAATGCGTCCTTCTTGATATTGATCGACTGTAAATGTTGTGTCTTCAGTCTAGCTAATTCTGCTTCCATCTCACTCATCCTTGTTGTCAATCTTCTAATGCCTCCTTGCAAAATTACGTATGATGTGTCATGATTGCTGGTGAGCTTAGCCATTGTTTCCTCTTGCCAATCACTCATGCAACCAATCATCTCGTTTATCTCATCTTTGGTGTAGAGCTCTAGCTCCCAAACTAAACCACGAGTTTTGTTGAGATCGACCGATGTGCGTGTTTGCTTTTCAATCGCTGGAGAAGTGCGTTGGACGATCGATGGTGGTGCTGCTGTGTCGATCGATTGCAGATGCATTACGCCAAGTTGTTGCTGAAAGAGATTTTCTGTTCCATTGGCCATCTGAAGGATTTCTGCTATGTGTTCTTTGGACACATGTAGAATCCTTCCATCCAATGCTCGTGCATTACTCTCTAGATCCCTAATAACACAAAATTCATCTGGTATTAGAAAATTATCAACAGAATATTGTGTAGTGCAAGTAAAAATTGGAGGGTAAGAATCGATCGATTGGATAATATGGGTGTCGATCGATGGTAGACGAGAGATGGTGATCTTTGGCTGGTTGAATGTTGCATTTTTTTGCTTTGCCATGGTGATCTATGTAGGTCAAGCTTCTCTTGATGTGTCTCTCAAGTGTAATAGGTGCTTGCATCTTGACTGCTTCTATTGTGTGAGATGTCTTCATGGATGCAAGTTTTCTTTTATACCCATTGGATGCCTTAGGAAAAATTGAAAAGTTTCCCGATTTCCTGAATTCAGTGATGTTTCATCGATCGATGTTGAAGTGAGTAGGTCGATCGATTGTTGAGTCCGATTTTGCTGCTTCGGCTGAGTGTCGATCGATGTTGGTTTAACTGTGTCGATCGATGTAGCGTGCTTTATATTTTTAATGGGTTGTAGGAGTCTCTCTTCTGTGAGAATGACATAAATTTCTCTCGCATAGTCCTGATCATAATCCTCATCATGTTCCTCTGAATCTGATATGAATGATGTATCTATGGCAAAGCTTTCATGGAAACCGCTGTCTACCCAACTGCCTATGGAGTAATCATCCTGCTTGTTGCTTTCCGCTTGTAAGGCAAAGTTCGGATAGCAATGATTTGACAGGGTTCCATGCGTAGATTGGCTGTCGATTGATGCACTGGTTGTGGCATCGGTCGCTGGCTGGTTAAAGGAATCGATCGATGTTGACGAAAGAGTGCTGATCGATCCGGAATAGTCGGTTTCGTACTCTGCTTCACATTCGCAAGCTGCAATCAATCCAGCTTCTCCAGTCTCCAATGAATTCTCCAATGAATTTACATGTTTCTTAAAAACACGAACTAGGTCATAAAAAACATATGGATCAATCAAAGTAAGAAAAAACATGTTAGTGTTCATGTCACAAAGTGCTCCAATTGTGGCCATAAAAGCTCTTCCCAGGAGGAGTGAAGAATTCCAGTTTAACTTGATATCCAAAACATGAAAATCCACAGGAACTAGTGCATTACCAATCTGTACATTCATGTCCCTGATTATACCACCTGAATTCCTTTCAGAACAGTCTACAAAAGTAAATGATTCCTTTGAAGGTTCTACCTTCAAACCCAAACTGTCTGCCAAGAATTTAGGCAGGATGCTGACTGATGATCATGTGTCACATAAATCATGGGGAAACTCAATACCTTTAACTGAATATGGTGTTGCAAACTTCCCAGGATCACTCTTCTTCTTCAATGTAGTCTTTTGTCTCATCCTTTTCCTAACATGGTGAAACATTCTCCTAATATCCTCTTCAGTTTCCCTAGTCTCTCTGTACCAGTTTGTGGGTATAATAAACCTCATCAAAAGATTTTTCTAGTAGGATTCCGAGAAATCTCTTAGTGAAACCATCCATCTCCTTATCGGTTGGTTCTCTCTTGAGATGTTTAGGAACCTTTTCTTTCCTTCTCGTCAGAGTCTTCTGAGTAGTGGTTCTATCAATGTCCATAGGCTCTGGTGTAGGGTTGGGTGAGTTGGTTGATGGTTGTTTTGGTGTGTTGATTCGTGAAATGTCAATCGGGGGTAGCTGCACTCGGCATATGATGGTGTCGGATCGATCGATTGGAATGGGATCTTGTCGATCGTTGACATGTTTTGTGTGTCAATCGATATTTGACTCTTGATGTCGATCGATGGTGGAGTAGGAAGGGTTGGGTGGATGTGGGTGTCTTTCTGCAAACTCTGCGTGGGTCATGATCCGGAAGGCATTGCATGTTTCATACGATCCAGTAGGCGTCGATCGATCGGAATGGTAACTTGTCGATCGATATCCATTGAACTCGGTCGATCGATATGGATTGGAATCCATCGATCGATGCAGAAATCTAATTTCGAGATCGTGATAAACTTCTTCTTTAAGATCGTATTCTTCCATCTTTATATGGCAAATTTCTTGTCAGAAATCATCATCCAATATGGTATTAACGTGGTGTCTCATAGAGTCATCCCTTTCTTGCCTCCTGACAGCTTCTTCATTGTGAATTACCTGAGTCTCAAGCTTCTTGACCAGAGTGCCCAAAATTGGTGTCCAGCTCTTTGTAGATAGTATCTATCTTCCTATTGAATTCTAGTGTCAGCTTTTGTTGTCCTTCAAGAACCTGATCAAACATAGCTTCGATCTTGCTCTCCTGAGTCTGTGGTGGTGAATTTTGGTAGAAAGAAATTCCATACCCTTTGTTGTTTCGGTAGTTGCTGTAGGGTTTCTGAAATTGTGGATTCTGGTTAAAGTTACTCCTCTGACCATTACCACTAAAGTTTATGTTTCCAAACTGGTTCCCAGACCTCTGAAATCATGTTCCTCCAATCTATTTCACATCTGCTAACTCTGAATCCATATCATCTATATATTCTACTAAGCAAACCTGTCTCATAAGTAGCTGATTGACATTTTCCAGTTGAGCTTTTACTTCATCTAGTTGTTCTTTCCAAAAGAATGCTACAGATTTCCTCATTTCAGAATCAGTATTCTTGATACTGCTGCTGTTTGCTAAGTTCTCGATAAGCCTCATAGCTTCCTCCAGATTTCTAGTGTTAAAGCTTCCATTGCTGGCTGTATCCAGAACACTCTGATATTTCAAAGCGATTCCTCTAAAGAAATTATTAAGCATCAGTACTTCATTAAACCATGGTGTGAAAAGTCGCGCTGGAAGAACTTAAATGCGAGCCAAGAATCCTTAAAAGACTCTCCAGGCTTATGTGTGAAAGTAGCAATTCTGCTCCTTAGTTCTTCTGCTCATCCCTCATCAAATAAATTGCGCAGGAACGCATTCTTGATGTCAACCCATGATGTAAGAGATTCTGGTTGTAACTGCTTGAGGCAATGTGCAGCATCTCCAGTAAGTGAGAACTTGAAGAGCTTACACAATAAGTAGTCCTCGTGGACTCCTTTAACTATGATAGCACCAATGAGATCCTCGAACCTCTCAAGATGGTTCATAGGATGCTCATGTGGCAACCCACAGTAGGGTATATGTGCCACAAGCGTGTAGTACTGGGTTTTCAACTCGAAATTCTCCCTCTGGACGTCTGGGAGACGAATAGCTCACCAATTGGCGTAGTATTGATCTGGACGGTTGTAATCTGCCAAGGTCTTAGGTCGAGTGTCTTCTTAAGTATTAAGTTCAGGGATAACATTACCCTGAGTATCCAGCTTCTGACATGTTGCATTACGTAGATGACCTTCCTAGTCATACAGGTTTTCATTCGCATGTGTGGTTATAATCAAAGGTTCAACTATGTCTCGCGGCTAAGAATTGATCGATGTACGTTGATCGTTGTCGACCGATGTTAAGTGATCAGAATCGGTTGACGAAGAGAGTTCTGTGTAGATCAATGAAGAAGCGAGGTTGGTTGAGGTTTGATGAAAATCAGTCGACGAAGGTAAGGTAGCGTCGATCGATGTGGAAAGATGGTCTTTGCGGATCGAGCGTTCCAAACTTGCAGGATCTTCTGAGAATAAGAGATGTTTTTCCTTGTTGCTTCTGGTTATGCTATGCATGCATCTGAAAAAAAAAATCAATAAAAATTTTATCAGAAGATGATAAAAAAAATAAAAAAAAAAGTAAAAAGACAAACCTAGAATTGAATAACTAAATCTAAAGGTTATCAAAACTCCACAGCAACAACGCCTAATTTGAATGTCTGCTCAAATGTTTATTCCTAAGGAGCAACTTACTCTCTCAAATAAGATGTTCAGTTGTAGTACTTAGGGTATCGAATCCACAAGGAGCTAGGGAACCTAATAAATCTAGTCAAGTAACAATCTAGGTGAATATATAAATAACAGAAGCAGTAAATAAGTAAACGTGAAATATTCCAATCAAGTAAGATAATTACTTAATCGAGAATGGAAACAAAGACTCTTGAAACTAAAATGGAAAAGATGCTAGACTTAAGATTTTTATTCAGGTATTGGGATTATAATACTATAGGAGCTATTCAGTTCTTGATAGATATTATAGAGCATTAACTATCTTGATTAACAAATTATTTAAACTATTGTTCAAATAAATAAGTCTAATGACCGGCTGGTCGCACTTGACAGTGTCAAACGATTATTCGGTAAGAACATCGATCGATACACTAAACTCATCATCGATCGATTTCTAGTCAGAAGCTCGATCGACGAGTCCGGTCAAGCAATACACACAAGTTAACATAAACTCACTAAATACTTCTAAATCAAACTATCGCTTTATTTCTAACAGTCTTAGCTTAATATGGAATCTGTTCAGGACTATCAGAATTGTTTAAATATCTCTAATCCAACTTAAATAATCCAGGATTTAATATTTCTAGTTAGCTACTCTAGAACTATGAGAAATAAGAACATCCTATTAATAAGTACCACGACTAGAAATCCTATAGTTTGGGCTAATCTCTTTAACATATTTAAACCCTAAATCTAACAAGTACACTACTCAGACAGAGCTAAGCATTTCATAACACAAATAGATAAATAAAAGTGCATATTAGAAATAAATTGATAGGTAGAAAACACTGGAGTTCCAATCTCAAATCTCTTTGATGATCTTCTCTCTAAACTATTAATCCTAAACTTTTTGCCGTGAAAAGATTACAATTAAAAACTCTCTCTCTCTGCCTCTAACACTTTGGCAGAGTATATAAACTTAGGTTAAAACTCGTCAGGGGTAAAATCGTCATTTGGTGATGATTGGGCTTCAAGTCAACTTGTCTCTCAAATTGGCTTCTGGTTACTCTAATAAATCTGGTTATGCTATGCATGTACCTGAAAAAAAAAGTCAAGAAGAATTTTATCAGAAGATTATAAGAAAAAAAAGAAAAATAAAACCAAACCTAGAATTGAAAAACTAAATTTAAAGGCTATGAAAGCTCCGCAGCAACGGCGCCTAATTTGAATGTCTGCTCAAATGTTTATTCCTAAGGAGCAACTTACTCTCTCAAATAAGAGGTTCAGTTGTATTACTTAGGGTATCGAATCCACAAGGAGTTAGGGAACCTAATAAGTCTAGTCAAGTAAAAATCTAGGTGAATATATAAATAACAGAAACAGTAAATAAGTAAACAGGAAATATTTTCAATCAAGCAAGACAATTACTTAATCGAGAATGGAAACAAAGACTCTTGAAACTAAAATGGAAAATATGCTAGACTTAAGGTTTTTATTCAGGTATTGGGATTATAATCATATATGAGCTATTCAGTTCCTTGCTAGATACTATAGAGCATTAATTATCTTGATTAAAAAATTATTTAAACTATTATTCAAATAAATAAGTCTAATGACCAGCTGGCCGCAACACAAATAGATAAATAAAATTTCATATTATAAATAAATAGATAGGTAGAAAACATTGGAGTTCCAATCTCAAATTTCTTTGATGATCTGCTCTCCAAACTTTTTGCTGTAAAAAGATTACAATTAAAAACTCTCTCTCTGCCTCTAACACTTTGGCAGAGTATATAAACTTAGGTTAAAACTCGCCAGGGGTAAAATCGTCATTTGGTGATGATTGGGCTTCAAGTCAACTTGTCTCTCGAATTGGCTTATGGGTCTTGATAATCGATTGATCATGCGGGATGCATGTCGATCTATCCGAGTCTCTCTATGTCGACTTCGTGATCGATTCTGGATCGAACGCTTTTTCTAATTCTCTCCAAAATGCTCCAAAAACATCACTTTCTTCCAAAATACTCTTGAACTTATAAATATGCTTAAAAGCTTCTATGGTATAGTAAATAGTAAAAACACTAATATATCATGACTAAAAACATGTCAAAATCATGGTATATCACCCAACAGGCAAACCGCATGTCTACAATGTAAAGTCTCTTGTCGGGTTGTATTTAGATCCATTATATTAATGGTTCTTCGAAGGGCTCCGGTGGCTTGGAAAGGGATGGTGTGGACATAAGATCTGTTATGATGGATCACAAACTTTGGAGAGAAAGCAGCAAGGAGTTAATTAGACAATGTCAAGAAGGTAAACATGCTTTCTCCCATTATGCCCACCAGTCCGTATTCATGCTTATGTCAAAATAACACATATATTTTAAGTTTTCAGGTTGGTCACTGCATGACCTTATTACTTGCTAAAATTCAGAAAAACTACAGATTTAGGAAGTTTCTTGTTGTAGAGATATGCCAGATGATTCATTAGGGTACCTTTTTGATAATTTTTTTATCTCAAATAAGAGGTTCAGTTGTATTACTTCTGGTGAAGTTCTGTGTGCTTGGAGAACTAAGAAAGTTTTCTCAAGGATTGAAGGTATGAATTAATTTTTTTCCCAGATTTGTTCTCTAGAAGACTTCGTAAGTGTTCGTAAATGTTCGTAAATGTTCGTAAGTGTTCGTAAGTCTTTGTAAGTCTTCTGGTCAAAGAATATGTTTGTTTTGCAATTGACTTTCTGTGTGTTTTTTAGAGAACTCAGATAAACATGTTAGTTTGGCAATTGACCAATCTATGTCAGAAATTTTGACTTTCTACAAAAGACTTCCAGGTAAGTGTTCCGCTGGAAGACTTTGAAAGACTTATCTGGAAGTTTTCTCAACCTTTAAATTAAGTCTACTCGATATCGTTGGACGTCTGCGTAGAATACTTTTGCAATTGAAAATTTAAACTTAAAACATTTAATTTAAATTGGGAGACTTTCAGGCAAGTCTTACGCCCGAAGACTTACCTGGAAGTCTTGCAAATTTTTATTCTGTGATTGTGGTCAAACCTAAGGTAATCAAAGAAGACTTACTAGTAAGGTTTCTGACGGAAGACTTCCAGGTAAGTCTTCTGGCGGAAGACTTCCAGGTAAGTCTTCCGAAGTCTTCCGGCGTATCGAGTAAACTTAATTTAAAGGTTGAGAAGACTTCCCAGTAAGTCTTCCGGCAAAAGTCTTCCGTAGAAAGTCAAATTTCGTGACACAAATTGGTCAATTGCAAAACTAACATGTTTATCCGAGAAGACTTCCAGATAATTCTACTCAAGTATTTTTGAGATTTTTTGTAGTAGAAAAGTAAGCCAAAATTTACATAGGAAGACTTCTCTGAAAGTCATCCATTGCAAATTTTCAATTGCAAAAATGACCTAAACGCAAAAATATGGATTTTTTATCTATAATAAATGATGCATTGGTAATCAAAATTTTATGTTTTTTTCTTAATATGTGTGCAAAAGCTAAAACGTTTAACCTTTTGAAACGGAAGGAGTGATACACTTGAAGACTTTAGAAGACTTTCGGTAGAAGACTTTAGAAGACGTTGGAAGACTTAATTTTAAGCGGGAAACCTAATTTTTTATTGAATTTTAAGCGGGAAACTATTATTAAGTCTTCATAAGTCTTCCAAAACCCCAAAATCTAAGGGGTCAAATATATATAACTAAATCACATACAAAAACGTTATCAAATTAAATTAAACTTATAAAGTGTTTAATCTACACAGAACTAAACACATATAGCTAAATTTTACTTTTTTTAAAAAAAAGTTAAGATTCCACAATCTAACCCTTAAACACACACACAACTACAACATATAAACCAAAGAATATTATAACAAACTTATATTCACTCATCTATCTTGAAAACTATTCAGTTCTATTAAATATATATTTACATCATTTATAAATATCAATAATTACATGATCAGAATTTTTTACTAACCAAAATATTTTTTCTTAAATTTATAAATTATTTTTAAGATCTACAGCATGAGAAGACCTTTCAGTTAAGTCTTCTCATGATAAGATCTTTCAGTTAAGTCTTCTCATGAGAAGACTTACCTAAAAGTCTTTTCACTCGCAAGGTTATAATGGTAAACTACAATCCTGTTTTTTGTTTGGTCATGAGACGATACTTGTAATTTCGCTAGTCTTTTGAGTTATTTTTGCATTTGATTTGAATTTGGGTACACTTTTGCATTTAAAATCAAGTTTTGACTAATATTTGGCAAATCCCCCTTGTATATTTACATAGATGTGTATATGCAAAATTTTAAGGTGGTTGCTTTAAAAAATATAAGTGTATGAATGGGAAATATAGTTTCTATTATAATGAAAATATATGATATAATTTAACTTTATGGATCAATTTATTAAAGAAAAAATCTGTTTTGGGACACTCAGACATATTATGCATATGCTGAGAATAGTTAATAATAAGTAATACTGTGAAATATATAAACATGTAAGGAGGAACTAGATGTATGTACAAGTATATCTTGACAAAATCAAATAACTTTACAATAAAAGAATTGAACAAAAATCATTTAGTAAACTAAACATGAATATATGCATCGATGGCATCCAGAGAGAAATAACTATGTCATAGTTAAGTTCTCTTTTTTGGTAATTGTCTTTAGGTTTCTAAAACACATAGTTCATCTAATCAAAACATATGTTCTTCATCTTTACTTCATTATTCCATTTTAAAAAAACCTGTTAAGTTATTAATAGATACAAGTTACTGGAATAAGTTATTAATACATATACTCTCCCTATTTTTTTTTGTATAATGTTTTAGAAAAAAAATTACAGTTTCTAAGTGTGTTGATTTTTTTAGGGTAAAACTATTAAAGTAATTATTTAAATATTAAAAACCTTGGTTCTTCAAAGTTACTAATTAAAACGATCGCGACACATAGAAATTATATATTTCAGATTATGACATGTGTTAAAATATATCTTATGATTTTTTACTAAGTAAATAAAAACGAAACTAAGTTAATAAAAACGATTTTTTAAGTAATAGTAATTATCGGTTTTTACAAATACTATACCAAAATAAATTTTTACAATATTTAGCACTAATTTTCCTTTTCTGAAGTCATAAAGAAAATATAATTGTGAAAAATATTTAATCCTAACTAGCCTTCTAAAATATTCAATAATATAATATCCATAATTTATAATTTTCAGTTACGCTAAAAAGTATTTTATTAGTTAACTGTGTTACTATTTTTTTGCTAGTTATAATAGAAACATATTTGAAAATTATATTAATTTCATGCTATAACGAAGAAAATTTCAAAACTAAAACTATCCTTAAATACCGCTGAATTACATAGAAAATAATAATAATAATAATCACTTCAAATTGGTAACACGAACAAATTATTTCAAATTAAAAAAACAAAATAGTTAAATAAAATGAAATGTATGAATTCTGCTTAATTGATCATTTTGTCTAATCGTTTTTTCTTATAATGTTTGAGTTGTATTGAACTGATGATATATAGACACCCCCAAAATCCCATTTGTCAACACCTAGTTTAAGAGAGCGGATTCTATTTTTAAATGAAAAAATCGCATTTTTAACATTTAAGGTGGCAAAAGTTTGCACTTTAAACCTTGAGATTATAGCACTTGCACTTTAAACCGTCAACATGATTTCTCCAACACATTTAACATCGATCGTGACAGACCTCGTCGTGCCGTAACAAGAATAAACAGAACAGTTACGGAACAGTTAACACCGTCAAAGATCCGTTCACTTTTTTAAAACGTGCTTACTATTATTAACTTTCTCATTTAACAACACGTGATATAGTCTAATTTTAAATCCTTATCTCCTTTAACAAAAAAACCAAATTGAATTGGGGATCTAGGATTCTTACATGTGTGAGAGACAAATTGAGAAAGCTGAGATTTCGAAAAAGAAGAAAGAAAATAAAAAAGGCCCTCGGATGCTTGAAAGAAGATGAGGTAAGCATATGAATCACGCACTTGTTATGGGTTTGTCGATTTATGAGATTCGCTTGGTGTTCTAATTCGAATTTGATTGTATACACAGTGAAGGAACGGCAGTAACGTTGAGAATCCTTTTCGGTGGAGTAATGGAGAAACATGGAGAAACTTATAAGTATGAGGGTGAATTGGGAGTCAAGACAGTGACGTGGGAATTATATGACATTTCATGGCAGAAGTTTTTGAAGTTCAGTAGGGAAGAGGCGTTGATAAATGCAGCGATAAGAATTATATGGTATAAAGAGGTAGAGAAAGAGATGAAGACACTGAACTATGTTTGTGAAGGATATACCGAAGATATGTTCTTGTTGATCTGTGTCGGCAAAGAAAAATGTGAGGCTGAAGTCTTCGTTGAACATGATATTTCAGAGCATAGTGAGCCACCCATATATCTGGTAACACCAAAGAGCCAGCGTGAAGATGTTCAGGAAGGTGAAGATAAAGATGTTCAGGAAGGTGAAGATAAAGATATTTCCAGTGAAGAAGAAGTCGAGAGACCAATAGAAGATGGAGAACCTGATCAGTCTGAAGATGAAATGAATGATCCCGTGGCTGAAGAAGAAAATGAGGATGTGGCGGAAGAAGAAAATGAACATGTGGCAGGTGGGAATGATGACAACGGAGACGATGTTGTACAAGATGTTGGAGATGTGGTGATGATGGTAGATTTAAGGCAGTTTTTGAAGAAGGCTTAGTGGCGAAAATAGATAAAAGAGCATATCAGAATATTGAGGAAAAAGAAGAAGAAAAACAGGAAGCAGAGGAAAGCATGGAAGAGTGTGTAATAGAAGAGGAGGCTAACTATCCAGATACACCACTTCAATCTGATGAAGAATGGGAGCAGTGGGATAAGGCAACAGAAAAAGGGATGGGAAAAGAAAGTCTAAGTTTCATGGAAACTTGGAGAAGGAACCTTATATTTGGTTGTTTCAGAAATTCAACCCGGGACTAGAATTCAAAGACCAGCTACTTTGATACTCACTAAAGACTCAGTTTGATGACAAGATGGCAAGGTCTGATGCAAACAGAATAGCAGTTGTGTGTTGTGGAGAGGAATGTAAATTTAGGGTTTATTGTTCCTTTGAACCGCCTATCAATAAGTGGATGGTGAAGGTGTGTCAGATGCATCACAACCATGGAAAATCAAGCAGAGTGTCGATGTTGAAACAAGGAGTGATTGCAAGTTTGTTTAGAGAGGAAATAAGAAGAAACATAAGCTTGCAAGCTACTGTGATCAAAGACATGATTAAAGAGAGATGCATCATTGTTCCAATTACAAAGTGTTATAGAGGAAGACGCATTGCTTTGGACAGTATCTTAGAAGCTCAAGCAACTCAGTTTGGTAAGTTGTGGGATTATGAAGCCGAACTGAGACGCACACATTTTGATATCAGTACTGAGCTATGTACTGTCAAGAAGAATGGTAAAGATATGTTCGACTGTTTCTATATCTGCTTTAAGGAATTCAGTAAAACATGGAAAATTTTTTGTCGACCAGTTATTGGCTTGGATGGATGTTTTATGAAATGGGAGTTGACGGGAGCTTTACTTGCAGCCGTAGGAAGAGATGCAGACAATAGAATGTACCCAATTGCCTGGGCAGTGGTTAGAGGTGAGAATAAGGACACTTGGGGATGGTTTATTAAGAAGCTGAAGACGGACCTTAACATTGAGAATGGAGAGAACTTGACAATCATTTCTGATAAACAGAAGATATTTTTTTCTTTCTATTATATAGTCTATGTTTTTACTTACTTATTATGTATGTGCTTATGGTCTTTTTCTTCACAGGGTCTTGTGATTGCTGTAGAGAAAGAACTTCCAAATTCTGAGCATCATATGTGTGCAAGGCATATCTATGCAAATTGGAAGAAGAGAGGATTCTCAAGATCTGAATATAAAATCTGTTTTGGGGCGTTGCCTACAGTTATACTGAGGGGGAATATGAAGAGAAGATGGACTTGGTTAAGGAATTTGATCCTGCGGCTTATAGTGCTCTACTTGAGACAGAACTCGAGAGATGGTGCCGTGCGTTCTTCAAGGAGGAGTCCCATTGTGCAGACGTGCACAATAACTTGTCTGAGAGTTTCAATAGGACGATAAAGATGGCAAGATCAAAGCCTGTAATTAATTTACTTGAAGATATCAGAAAACAAACTATGAGAAGGGTTTCGAGAAGATCTTTAAAAGCAGAGAAGTGTGACACTATTGTTACACCAATCACGATGGCATTATTGGAGAAAGCTCGAGTTGCCAAACAGTTTTGCTCGATGCTAAGGAGCAGCAAAAGTGTGTTAAAGAGTTCGAGTGTGATTATTCAATGAATTTATCTACTCACCAATGTGCTTGTCGGAAATGGGATCTCACTGGAATACCTTGTAAACATGTTGTCTGTGTCCTGGATGATAACCAAGATGATCCTATAAGGTATGTGGCAGAGTACTACTACACAGATGTCTTGAAAAAAGACTTATGAAGAAAATATTAAACATGTGAATGGAGACAAGTTATGGAAGAAGACTTATAAGCCACCAATATTCATACCTGAATTTCGTAAGCCAAGGGGTCGTCCAAAGACTAGGGACAGAAGAAAGGAACAATTTGAAGATCTGCAAAATTCTGGGAAAACAACTAGACATGGACAAGTTCTTCATTGTAGTTGTTGTAAGCAAGCTGGCCATATTTCCAGAGGATGCAAGAATGAACTTGTAGTTGTGGAGGGGCCAAAAAATAGATGTGGTCGTCCAAGAAAGAACACATATGAGGTATTTACTTCCACTTTTAAATTTTGTGTTTCATTTTTAACATATAATTGTGTTGTGATTCAGCCTAAACGACCGAGGAAGGAAGAAAACTCCAGCCACGACTAGCAGCTCTCAACCTATACAATCCAATGCAACCGCTGAAGCTGATGTAAGTTGCAGTGCTCCTCAACCTTCTGGTACAACAAATCACCTCAAAGCACACGTGAAGAAGGCACCAAGAGGACCACCACTGAAGATAAGAAAAACTGGTAACATACCACATGGTGTTGGAACATTTTGGAATCCATTTCTAGATCGCCCATTTGAAGTTTTTGGAGACCGAGTCTATGATAGGTCTGACCTAAACCATGCAACTTCAGAAGACCCAACGTACAAACCGGGCAGCCTTCTTCTGATGGTTAAGAAGGATTTTCTACCTCTTTGCTACCATTATCATCTCTATCTTTGTATTGACTTTTGTATCTTTCACAACCTAGATATCGGCTTTTATATCTTTTGCTACGATTATCGACTTCTGAAAACTATTTCTGATTTTCAATTAAGTTTTTGTTATGTTCTTTACTCCATTATATTTGATAATCAAACATATATATGAGTCTTAAAAACACAAACTATTAAAGCCAATAACATGTCTTACAAACACATGATACTAAAGAAGTTAACATAAGTCTTACAAACATAAAATATTGAAGCCGATAACATAAGTCTTACATGAGTACATAAGAAATAAGCCACAATAGAGATAAGGAACCAGCATCACGAAAAACCAACACAACAGAGATAGCATAAACAACATCAATACTTGGACATCACCATGATACTTCCAATGACCACAGCAAAACCAATCGATGAAGCCACAAGTACATTACGAAGAACAGCACTTCTCTCCCTTAGAATCAACACATCTATTTTCAATGCTTCAACCTCTTCATTGTTTTCATTCATTCTCTCCACTAATTCACTCGAAATCTCCAAATATTCGGAGTCATGAGTTAGAGGTCTTACCTTCTCCTTCAACTTCGTGATTTCCTCCTTTTGCTCTCGGATTATATCCCTAGCTTCCAGAAGTTCCAGATGCTGCCATCCATGAGGATTATCCACATCATACCATCAAAAAAAGTTTCAGGACTCGTACCCATTACCAACGCGACGTCCTCTCCAACTTAGGAACCTTCGCCCTAGATTGTCTCGGCTCCAAGCTCTCTTAATCTTCGTTGAGCGATTACATTGGAAAGTGACAGCACTATCGTTGGATGTTGAAATCGAACTCTCTGCTTGAACACTCTGAGACATTTTTCTTCTCTCTCCCTCTGTCTATTTTGACTCTCACGAACCCTAATTCCCAAATCGTTTTTAGGGATGTTCTTTTTATAAATCAGATATCAATTATATCAAGTGTTGTTAAAAGAGAAAGTTAATAATATTAAGCACGTTTTAAAAAAGTGAACGGATCTTTTACGGTGTTAACTGTTCTGTAACTGTTCCGTTTATTCTTGTTACGGTGCGACGAGGTCTGTCACGATCGATGTTAAATGTGTTAAAGAAATCATGTTGACGGTTTAAAGTGCAAGTGCTATAGTCTCAAGGTTTAAAGTGCAAACTTTTGCCACCTTGAATATTAAAAATGCGATTTTCCCATTTTTAAATTTTGATTAGTTCAATAAAGAGTCTAACTTTGAGAATGCTCCAGAATTTATTGAGCTCATATTCTTCAACTATGTGTTTTTCTGCACCATTGCATAAATAAAAGTTTTAAAACTAAAATCATATTTTGAAAATAAATTTTAGTTACTTTTGAAGTTTATTATTTGTTACATTATTAGTTTATGTTAGTTATATGTAAAAATTAAGATAAAATACACATTTTATTTAAATTTATATTTAATAATATATATGTATATATTTAAAACTAAAATTTTGGAAAGATTTTTTTATTTTTTATTTTTTGATTTTGATTAAAATATGTTAAATCAGATTCTATACCATTAAAATAAAAATTTGTTAGGTATATAATTATCAAAATAAAAAAAAATAAATAATATTTATAAAATGTATAGATGTTATAAATAAAATTAATCAAAATTATTTTATAAACACTCGCATAAAATTTCGCAACAGAAATATTAATCAAAATTATTTAATAAAAATTATTAACCTACACTTTCATGCGGCTGCATCTATTATTTCTCTTCCCACATATTTGATTGCTTAAACATACAGCTAGTCAATAGAGTTCTTAAGCGATTACTTTAATAACCCATATTTTATTATTGCTTACGGAAAGTCACAAGAAAAAAAATTATTAGTTTAATGAACGAATCCTAAATCTACATGCTTGCCTATATGCATATATATTGTTTATCTTCGAAATTGGTAATATAATATACAGAGCCGTGTGAAGGTTTATAGCTATCATAAGTGAGAAAAAATTTCATGAAAACTTATGCATTAAAAATAATAATACCAATTACTATAGAGTATAAATATTTAAATTAAATTAATTAATAAAATATTAATTGCAAAAATTATTATCTTTTTAGTTGGATTTAGAGATAAAATCAGTCAATGTTTTTTTTAACAAATAAAATAAGTCAATGTTTCTTATGCAACACTCAAAATGATACAATTTTATCTGTTTTAGCATCAAAAACATTTAGAAAGCATCTAATTATTCTATTTTTAGTATTTTCTAATAAGTAGCAACTGTTTTCATTTTGTTATTTAAGAAACTCAAATTTTTATCATACTTCCAATTTTTCTTTATTCTAATTACCTAAATGCTATCGCTAGGAACGACCCATCTTGGCTGCATCACCTTCTCGTATTGGAGGCAAAATAAGTAAGGAAGTTGGTATTTCTTATTCTTACTATTTTTGTAACGGTGTCTATTGACATCTTTCTTCTTGTTCTTAAGTTTTATAATTGTCCTCGTGAACTTTATTACTATTCAGTGTTATAAAAAAAAAAATTTTATACCCTTAGTCTATACCTATGATTAGTCTTGGATGATGGCCTTAATTTTTTATAAAAATCGGTTGCCCTAAGCGAGGGTTTAATTTGATCTCACGGAGGCACGGCTCTGTTGCATATATAGATATTGCATGAATCATGAATAATTCAATCTATGGTATATTTTCAATTATTCCTTTACTATATTTACAAGTAATATATCTAAATCCTGAAAAAAAGTTCTGTTATTTATATATTATATGTAAGAAGTTGTCGTTACTAATTCTTCTATATGTCGAGTATATATAGTGATAGTATTCACGTTTTTTTATTGGAAAAATTACTATGATACATAGCTTAGTAATGTTTATTGAAAACAGCTTAGTAATGCATAGCTTGAGCACACATTGTTTGATTAATATTTTTGAGCATGTAGTTTCATAATATATTAAAGTAATTCATAGCTGTTTAATTATTAACATTGTCGGTTGTCATGTTTATAGATGCATCCAATAGCTTTTGTTAACTACTCTTACTTACGGCTGCGCATCATTCACCGATTAATTATTAGACTTACAAGAAAATTGTTTGTGGGTTCACAATTATTTGTTTGTTGGTTTGAAGTGTCATCTGGATGCATGTAATATTTTATTTAAATTATATGATTGTACGTAATAGTGTTCTTGCATAGAATATTATGGATGCATCGTTACTTGTCATTATTAATGTCTACTAACAAAATCTTTACAAGTAAGTACAGGTGATATATGTTTTCGTTAAGATGAGATTTACATGGGACTTAATTAGCCAAGACGTATTAAACATTCCATCATGGATGCATCAGATCTCCAACGATGCACTTCTCCTTATTGAGATAAGTATACAAGGTTAACTAAATCTTGAATTATGATAGCTCAGTAGATGTTCCACGTATTAAGAACAAAACAGAGTGACCGTACTAATAGGATGACTACTAAAACAGATATGAGTAAGCTATATGATAGGATGAAATGGTCCTTCATTATGGTCACCATGAGAAAGATGGGATTTTCCAAAGTTGGGATATCTATGATAATGCGATGCGTAACATCAGTAAAGTACAAGGTCCTCATGAATGGACAGCCAAGAGGGAATATCATCCCGGAGAGAGGTCTAGGACAGGGGATCCTCTGTCCCCTTTCCTTTTTATTCTATGCACGAAAACGCTCGTTAGCCTTCTAAATCACGCTGAGAACCAGGGAAAGATAACGGGAATGCGCATCACGTGTGCGTGCCCTTCGGTATCTCACCTTCTATTTGCTGATGATAGCCTATTCTTTTGTAAGGCGGAGCCCCGTGAATGTGAAGAAGTAATGAAAGTGGTCAAGATATATGGAGAAGCTTCAGGACAATGCATTAATTTTTGATAAGTCTTCTTTACTCTTTGGTAAAAGAATCGGGCAGGATGTAAGACAGGAGATCAAAAACACGCTTAGGATCTACTAGACTACCGGAGGAATTGGATCATATTTAGGAATACCGGAGGATATCAGTGGGTCCAAATGCAAGCTCTTTGCCTTCCTTAAGGATAAGCTGAGAGGTAGAGTGAATGGATGGACTGGACGATGGCTATCTAAAAGGGGAAAAGAAGTTATGATAAAATCGATCTTGCTTGCTCTCCAGAATTATGTAGTGTCTTGCTTCCTTCTCCCTAGGAGATTTGCGAGAACTTAGCTAGTGTCATTGCACAGTTTTGGTGGAGTTCAAACCCACCAAAAAGAGGTCTCCACTGGAAAACATGGGACAAGTTATGCTTACCCAGAGAAGAAGGTGGAATTGGCTTTACGATGATCCACGAGTTCAACCTTGCGCTACTAGCAAAACAGTTATTGGAGACTGGTACAAAATCCGGACTCTCTGGTAGCTCACGTTTTGAGAGGTCGGTATTACAGATTGAGTACGCCTTTGAGTCAGATCAATACTAGTAGCCCATCATATGTGTGGACAAGTATATCGGCGGGAAGAGAACTGTTATTATTAGGAATTCGACAAAAAGTCCATTCGGGATATGAAGTTAAAGTTTGGGAAGATCCTTGGATTCCTACTATACATGCGAGACCAGCAACCCCATTGGCACCGGTCTTGCATCCGAATATGCGAGTGAGTGATTTGATTAATCAAACAACGAAGACTTGGGACGAGAGCTGCCTTCAGAACTATGTAGCTGCAGCTGATATACCACTCATTAAGAGTATGGCTATTAGCTCCACGCACCGCCGGGCTACGTACTGTTGGAGTTATACTAGGACTGAACAGTATACAGTTAAATCTGGATACTGGGTAGCACGAAATATCTTGATGAAAGAAGAGGAATCTGTTGTATGTGAGCCTAGTATCACAAAACTCCAAGCACATGCTTGGAAGGTCAGGGCCCCCCCAAAAGATTTGTCATCTTATGTGGCAATTGATAACAGGACATGTGGCTGTCATGAGCACTTTAAACTATAGACATATAAGATGTGATAACTACTACCCTCGTTGTGGGGAACCTGAGGAAACGATCACACATGCAATCTTTGAATGCCCACATGCATTACAAGTTTAGGCGTTATCATCGACGCCTACCAATCCCGCTTTGTTCCCGTTATCATCAATGCGTGGAAGGTCAGGGCCTCCCAAAAGATTTGTCATCTTATGTGGCAATTGATAACAGGACATGTGGCTGTCAGGAACACTTTAAACTATAAACATATAAGATGTGATAACTACTGCCCTCGTTGTGGGGAACCTGAGGAAACGATCACACATGCAATTTTTGAATGCCCACATGCATTACAAGTTTAGGCGTTATCATCGACGCCTACCAATCCCGCTTTGTTCCCGTTACAAAGCACGTACGCGCACATGGATTATCTATTCTGGAGGAAAAATGCAATAATGGAACCAGAATTGGATAGGGATCCTTATCTCTGGCTAATCTGGTACATTTGGAAGGCTCGGAATGATAAGTTATTCAGAGGTATCGATAGAGATCCATTGGAGGTAGCGCGCTATACGGAAAGTGAGTGTCAAGCCTCGTTCCAAGCAAATGAGCCGGATATATCGCCATCCCTTGGGAACGGAATAGATGAAGACCAGGCCTTAAGTCTGGGTAACATATGCATGGTGGATGGATCTTGGACTTCTACTGACCTCTTCAGTGGATGTGGATGGGTACTGAATGATAGCTCTTGAAATGGCCAGTTAATGGGGATGCGTAACTTTGATAGAGTGGAATCGGCGTTGCATTCAGAGTTGGAGGCACTGCGGTGGGCAATGGAGAACATGCTTCAACATTCGCAATGTCAGAGCTTTGGAACTGATTGCAAGGAGGTGATCGAGATGCTTATGAATCCTCATGCATGGCCCAGCTTCTCCACAGAACTGGAAAGATTCATGACACTAAGGATCTGCTTCCCTGATTTCAAGATTTTTTTTGTTTCTAGGGTTCAGAACGGCTTTTCCGGTTCTCTAGCTAAGACGGCTAGGTCCTTTTACCATAAGCTTGTGTACGTTGGTTGTTCTATTCCGGTCTGGTTACCTAGACCACCTCAAGTTTGAGTAATAGATCAGCCGTTTGTCGTTTAAAAAAACTAAATCTTGAATAAAGAAAGTAATTTGCATTAAAGTTGGCATAAGTGATATAAGCTTGTTCACTGAATTGATTGATTGGTCAAAATTTATTAGAAAGCATGAGAGTAAGGATATAGTCCATATAATAATTACTATGCAAAATTTATTTATTGATATAAATTTGTTTACGATATACATATTTTATGTTACTATTATATTTTTATTACCATTTTATATATGAGAGTTTAAGTTTAAGGCTTAATCTTAAATATTCACAAGTTTTTGGAAAATAATCCAAAATAAAGATATCATAATCAAAATGTGATTATGTAAAACTCATTATGTATTTTGCATCTAAAGATTACAAGACATGAAGGCTATTAATGCTTACTCTGTTGACAGTTAAAAGGTTTTCTTGAGGAAAATATCAATGATACAAAGATATTAAAGAATATATATTTTCTTATAAGTAATGTTGTCCAGCAGACACATGATTCAGAAAAGAGATTATAAAAGTTTATACTTGTATTTTGTCTCCTTGAGACCAAGAAAACAATGAGCTATTGATGTAAGATTATAAATCACATCTAATTGGTTATGATCTATTCTCCTAAAAAGAATTTGATACTTTGAGAAAGAAAATCCACACAAAAGATATTTGTAAAGAAGTTAAAAATAAAAGTGGTTATAGACGTGATTGTAGATATATATATGTGGTTATGGTCAAGGTTAAGACCAAGGAGTTTCTCTTAGAACCCATATTCTCATTTGCAATTGAGAAAATAAAGATGGTAATAAAAAAAAAATATTTTTCAATCATCTAAATATGAAAGAGTTTCTTTTTAGAACACATACTCTCACTTGAAGTTGAGAAAATAAAGATGATAATAAAGTATAGATCTGATTCAGGTCATGTTCGTTTGGAGGTCGTTAGCGTCAGTGACCAGCGTCAACATCTAAGCTTTGTTCGTTTACTGGTCGCAGTCTCAGCGACAGATCGCAGCGACCAGACGCTATCGTTCAGCGATTAAATATTTTGAACACAAAAATTTTAGCGTCAGCGACCAAAACCGACCAAAAAAAAGAAATTATTTTATTGATAAAATAAATATGAAAATACAGAAAATAAAAAAAATAATAAAAATTGCAAAACAAAACATTAAAATCAATAAAATTCATAAAAAATAAATAAATAAATTATTTTATAAATAAAATAAATAAAATTATACAAAAATAATTAAGAAAAAAATCACTAAAAATAAAAATAAAGCATAAGTAGTTAAAAATTCAAAAAAACAAAAAAAAACTAACAATCAATAATTAAATTTTTTTATTAAAAAAAAATAAAATAATAATACAAAAATAGAAAAAAATCATAAAAGTCAAAATAAAGCATAAATTCAATAAAAATTAAAAAAATTACAAATAATAATTAAATTATTTTATTAATAAAATAAATAGAAAAATACAGAAAATATAAAAAATCAAAACAAATCCTAAAAATAAATGATTTTATAAATAAAATAAATATAATTATACAAAAATAAGAAAAAATTATAAAAATCACTAATTATTTTTTAAAAAAATAATTAAATAATTTTATTAATAAAATAAATATAATAATAATGAAAATAGAAAAATTTACCGAAAATGAAAATAAATCTGAAGTCGCTAAAATTCAAAAAAAAAAACAAAAAAAAAACGAATAACAAACAATAATTAAATTTTTTCTTAATAAAATAAAATAATAATACAAAATAGAATAAATTCATAAAAAATAAAAATAAATCATAAATTCATTAAAATTTTGAAAAACGAAAACAAATAAATAAATAAATATTTTATAATTAAAATAAATATAATAATACAAAAATATTAATATTTATGTGACTTTGTCAAATTATGTTTAATAGTTTACTAACTGAAAAATAATTTTCAAAAAAAAAAACAATGATCATATTTTCTGTCAAAAAATAATAATTTAAATGTAAATAAACTGGTCGCAAGCGACACTAAAACGAACAACATAGCGACAACCACTGCGATCAATCGCTGACGCTAGCGACCACAAAACGAACAACTATCAGCGACATCAAGTCGTAGTCGCTGACGCTGGCGACCACCAAACGAACATGGCCTCAATCATCTAAAGATGAAAGAAGATTATTGTGAATACAATACAAGGTCTTATAAATACTCCAGAAGAATACATAAACAATCCTTGATGTATTATATTCTCATAAGAAGGATCTAACAAAGTATACATGACCCATGTAGGGTATGTTGTTGTTCCAAAAATGAGATTCATTCAAGATTTAATAAACTTTTAGTATTATTATCTCGAGGGGAAGAGTTAAAGAATCTCACCTTTTATATTAAGTGAAACATCTAGAAAATTATGTTTACACTAAACTGAGATTGATGAATCCTTCTTACAGAAATCTATAGAGATTTGAGAAAAATTATGATGAGACACTAAGCGAAAGAAATGTTAAATTCATTTCAAGATATTTGAGACAAATTATGATGAGACACTAAGCGAAAGAAATGTTAAATTCATTTCAAGATAGTAAAAGTATTGTTAAGAAAGTGTCTTCATCCTCTTATGGATTGTATTACACAAAGATTAGTGTTTGGAGATAAATATATATAGTAAATCAAAAGCTTACAAAATATTTGGCATAAACCAGATAAACCATTTTGGTTGACTAATGATGCAAAAATATATTGAAAGATTTATGATAATAGTCACTGAAGAATCAGAAGATGTATTCAAATATTTGACATATGATGCTTGCTCACAAGATAAAAGAGTAATATGATTTTCATCAGCCAAATAAAGTTGTTTGCATGAATATAGGAGATGTTGGTGGACTGATCATCCACCATGCATCTTTATAATATTGGTGAATTCACTTCTTAAATTCTTTAACGACTATAGCAAATTCACTGGAATAAGTGTTAAATATTTTGAGTAATACTAATTCGTATCAAGCCAATAAGTAATCAATAGTTTTCCCCGTCATTGGTATTGGGTCAGAAACCAACCATTTTCCATATAAGAATATTGGATGTGCGATATACATTCCAATTGCTCCACCACAAAGCTTTAATTAAGATGAGTTTTCAAATGAGGTTGAAAATATATGTTGGATATGAATCTCCATTGGTACTTAAGAATCTAGAACCATCTTTGAAGGATATAAATAAGGCTCGATATGAATACTAAAATTGAATTACTATTTCCAACATAAGGAGAAGAAAATAAACAGCTGGAAAATAAAATAAGTTGAAATGAGTTATCATTGATCCTCGGACTAAACACAATGTGAAATAGAAGGCCAAAAGATAACTCAGTAATAAAGCTTAGTAAAGCAGTTGCGAGACACATTTATGGACCCATATAAATAGAGTGATCAAGTCACATATATCAGTTGTAATGCTCCAAGACTAATTGATATTCTAGAAGAACAATATCAAACTGCTAAACACGTCTGAAGCATTGTAGACAGCTTGTTTCCAAAGATAAGAATCCTCGTAAATGAAAAGGAGCACAAATTGAAAATGGTCAAAACGAGAAAATAGAGTTTGTGAATTATCTCCAGAAGAGACATTAAACATGACTGAAAGAAATTCAGGTACCCGAGACTATGAAAAGATCTCAATAAAGTAAAGTCATGTATGAAATAAAATTGAACCGACAAGCAAATCGACATCGATGATATATATGCATGCAAAGTAGCAGTTGACATGATAAATGAGAAAGAGGATCATGAAAGAAAGTCTATTGAAAAATGTACACAAAGAAATGATTTGCCAAACCAGAAAGAAATAATAGACAAAGATATAAACTCTTATGAAAGAGATTAGTATTTGGACCAGTAGCCTATACACTAAAAAGTGTAAAACATGTGGGATAGAAATGATTCGTTGCACCAGAGAAAAAATCAATGTGAAATTGATTATGAAAAGACATAGTTTCATGTGGTAAATGCAACTATTTTCAAGTTCCTTAAAAATCTGGCAACAAAGGAAAATTTTGAATAATATGATCCACTGGAAATGATAATTTCTGAAAGATAAAATCCATAAAGGATTGATGATATCAAAATCATGTTCCCGGGAACTCCTATTCGATCAAAATATGCTTATGGGATATATGAAATATTCGAAGTTAAACAATACATAATTTATATTTATCCAGAGATTATAGATCAATAGAATCATTTATTTGAATATAATCAAAACTCTTAAAGAGTTATGGAAAATTGTATTTTGGAAGAAATTTGTATTCCAAACTGATTATCAAAAAAATAAAATGTTATTTAGAGATCCTTAAAGGAGTTTATATTAAGATGCTCAAATATACTTGGTTTTGAAGTGACATATTTACAGTGTTATTTGAGAAAAATTACTAATCTTTTATGTGATTAAAAGATATGATGTCATATGACAATAAAGAAAGTCATAAAAGTAACTTTATAAATGGAAATGAATAACTCAAAATAATTAGAAGAGCGTATGTAAAGATATTTTGCGTGAAGTCTAAATAGATCAAGAAAATTATTGTATATCTCAAAGAGAATTATGGATCAAAATTCTAAAGGTTAGATATCATAATAGAAATCAAAATAGTTTGACTGGGATACACATCCTGAAATATTGCTTCCAGGGGATAATAAGTGCGGTTATACTCTTTTTTCTTATTCTGGTTTTTATCTCACTGGGTTTTTTTTGTGACAAGGTTTTAACGAGGCAACAAAGAACACACTAATGATAGACACCCAAAAGGATATTAGAATCCAATGATAAGTCTATCAACCTTTAAAAGTTTCTGAGACAAGAGAATCGAAGAATATGATCAAACATATGAAGACTCATGCACTGCAGAAGAATGCATATGTTCGTATCCTACAAGTTCATTCAAGTGACAGTTTGGTCGGTTTATTCACTAAGGACTTATCTACTGCTATTGTCAAGAAGCATTGTCTCAAAGATCTCGACATATGTAGT
This sequence comes from Eruca vesicaria subsp. sativa, assembly GCA_932364175.1. Lineage (NCBI taxonomy): Eukaryota > Viridiplantae > Streptophyta > Magnoliopsida > Brassicales > Brassicaceae > Eruca > Eruca vesicaria. Next base: position 21,640 of record CAKOAT010142044.1, on the reverse strand, counting down.
CATTATTCGCTGCACTCTTTTTCCTTAACAATGGTTTTTCCCATTAGGTTTTCTTGGTGGGGTTTTAACGAAGTAGCATCTACAGCGTTTTTAAAGCACTTTGGTATACTGGACATCAAAGAGAAGTCTTGTGAATATTATTTGATGTCCAATACGGAAAGTAGTAGATTTATTTGTTCCCCACTCTAAGTTTTACTTGGTGTCCAAACTATTGTAATCATATATAAAGGATCTCTTTATACATGAATAAGATACACCAATTCTCCTCTTCTCTTCTTTACTTACAACAGGAGTAACGTTTGTTGAGTATTATATTCACAATTTTATTATTACTGATGAGGTGTCATCACCATATATTTCTTCAACTTTTTTTTAATAGACCAACATTTACTAGGTGATTATATATTATAGGACTATAAATAACATTAAGCAGTTCTTACAAGAATGTCGTGTATTTATGCACCCACCCACCTTACTTCATAATAAACAATGTACTCAATATTCTCCTCATATCTTACATTTACTACCTAAATCTTATATATTCTATTAAAATAGAGTCATTCTTTTTATCTACTGATACAAGTTGTCATTTAAATTTGGACCCTTTCTAGAGTGTTACAAATAATACAAGTTATATAGTTGATTTAACTACATTACTTAAAGTAAACCAGCGGTTATTTATGAAATAGAGTTTTGGGCTTACTTTTGTACTTATGACATTTAATTGTTTGGTTTTTGGGTTTAGTATTAAAGAAAAACTCCAAAAAACATTAAATAAATTTTCCACCTTAATGGATCAGAAATCAATTACTATTTTTAGGCCCAAAAATACTTAATATTTTCAACAAAAAAAATTATCTATCATTAATCATTTATTTAAATCATGTGCTTTAAAATATGTTAATATTTTTTAGCCCAAAAATATTTAATATTTTCAACAAAACAAAATTATCTATTAATAATCACTTATTTAAATCATGTACTTTAAAACATGTTAATATTTTTTATTTTAAATAACAATCAATCTATCTTGATAAATTTTAATGGTAACTTAAAATAATTATTGTTTTATTTTTATTAAAAAATGTAAAGCAAAACCAAAAACCAAATCTAAAAACTAAAATCCAAAACCAAAAGCTGAAAACGCAGGTTATATTTTTTGCTTTTTTTATTTACAAAATAAACTATTTCAAAATTTTTAGAAAATTATTTTGTCATCTTTTCAGTTTTAAATTACATATTCGATTAATTGAGATTTGTTTGTTGGTAATATCAGTTCAAACTAACTCAGCGGATCTAAAAATTAAAAACTCAAACCAAAAGCTGAAAATCAAAAATAGAAACTTAAAAACTAAAAACCAAAAACCAAAATTTAAAAAAAAAACCTAAAAATAAAAACTGAAACTAAAAACTAATGAAAAACAACTATCACCACAAATTTTGGTAAACTAATTTTATACCAAAACATTCTTTAAATTAGGACAAAACCCAATTATATAAATTTTTAATCATAAAAAATTTCCTCGCTTTTCAAGCGCGGGTCAAAATCTAGTTATTAATTATAGATTAGAATCCCTATTAAGTATTAAGTCTAGCTACTATTTAAACAAACGTTGCAAGGTTTATTTTTCATATAATCTCGAAACATAAAGCGTTTAGCAAATACACATACTTCAACATGGAAACCCTCAACTGACTCTAATGTTGGGCTATATGTGTTGAATTTTTGGGGTAATTATTCAGGTTGTTACAAATATAAGTTTTTAAACACTTTTTTGTTTATATATTGTGATCATTATAATACTAATATATATATATACACATATGTAATATATAATGATTTTTTTTTCTTTGAACTACGGTAAGAAAATCATATTTATACTTTCACTCTGCGCAAAAGCGGATCTTTACCTAGTACAATAGTAAAAGAAAATTATTCAATTGTGATTTTATCATGGTTTGATTTTATATATATATATATATATATATATATATATATATATATATATATAGAGAGAGAGAGTTAAGGTCAGGTAGTTATCAAATGTTGGTAAAACTGTCAACTTATAACCATGCTTTTGTGAGTCTTATATGCTGCTAAATTGATCATTTTGTCTAATCGTTTTTTTCTTATAATGTTTGAGTGTAGTATTGAACTGGTGATATATAGACGACGCACAAACCCATTTGTCAACACCTAGTTCAACAGAAATTTTTCATTCTCTTCATTGACGTAATCAGCTTCTCTTTTTAAAAATTTTGTTTAGTTCAATAAAGAGTCGACTTTTAGAATGCTCCAGAATCTACTAAACTCGTATTCAGCTGAAGCTTTCTTCCAGTCAACGGCGGTAATTGGTTCTCTTTGCTAGCCTCTTCTTTCAGTCAAGGCGCTGCTGCGTATTGGATTTTCATTGATATTGTGTTAGCTAAGTTTTTTTTCCTCCGTTATCGTTATTGGTAGTTGAATTTCTGCATTTCTGTTTCTTTGTCATTAATGTACTTCTGTCAAAAACTGGTAAATCAATGTAACATTTTTGCCTCCCCCCCCCCCAACCAAAAAAACCTGTTTTCTACAATTGTTTTGTTACATATATTTTTAAAACATTGTAGATAGCTAATTAGTCTTTCATAAGATACTTTCGATCGTGATTCAATTTCTAAGAGCATTTCAAAAAATACATTTTATTTTAAAATATGTAAAATTTCATATGTAAAATCTCAAAATGTTCTTCTCAAAATGTAAAACTTCAAACTTAAATTCAATAGTAATTATATTTCCATAATTAATTTACATCCATAAAGCTTTATAACTAATTAGCACATTTATAAAAATATTACACCAATGTTAATTAATAAAATGTTACACTATAATATAAAATTTTACATAGAACTATATACTTTAATATTAAGTTACAAATAAAATACCACATTATTCTATGAAACTATTTCTGCAATACTTCCATATATATGACAGTATATTTCTTAAATTTCTTTTGTAATATTGTTATTGTCTAAATCTAGTTTTAAAATATTGTATTTTTTATTTTTATCTTTTTTGCTTTATGTGTAAAAATTAAATTTATAAAAGTAATATTTGAAATATTTATGAGTAAAAAGTTTAAAAATTAAAACATTAACGACAAAAATACTAAAGAATTAAAATGAAAATAAAAATATGAAACTCCAAATTCGAAGTTTTGAAATTCATTTTTGGTGAACAAAAAACTTTGTATTTAAAATTATTGAGTATCTTCTTTAGAAATGTTCAAAATGGTTTTAAAGTAGCGAGAGATTCCTTAGTCTTTTTGAAACTGTTGAGTTCATGCTTGAGTGGCCTCTGCCTTCAACATGCAATGGTTTCGATTACATGTTTAAACAAAATGAATGATGGCTCGTTTAGCTTTTTATTTTTCCTTTTTGAAACTTGGCTCGTTTAGTCTTTGCATAGATACTTTCGACTTGTCTTGAATGTGCGCGTATATTTGCAAGTATCTTGTAGTCCAGTGCCAAAAGGTAGCTAGAGAAAATATCTATGGAACATATCATAAAAGCATTGAATAACGCCACGTCGACTCATAAATATCTTCGGAATTGTTTTGTTCTTCTGCGCTAGGCAATATATTTTTGAAAGTTCCAAAATCACAAAAATGTTACAGATGTCGTGCTGACTATAACACCACGTCGGCTTAGCTAAATGAAAAAGGCATAGAGTTCTTGTCTCGACAAAAGTGACGTGCCAGTTAGTGCACGTCACATGCGATTCGGCCAATACGAAGACGACATTTCATCAACTGCTATTTCCTTATCAACGGTGGAAAGTTCTAGAGCATTTGTCGGATATTTAATTCATTGGACCGACCTTATGAACTTTTAAAAAGCATAACCGAGATTTATGATTTAATTAATGTATCACCTAGACAAAAAATCAAAATCCATGTATCACCACGAAGATATAATGTACAAAAATAAACGCAACACACAAAATATTTAGCAAGGTTAAGTGATTAACACCTTAAAATTAAATTTATAATCTTTCAAATATGTGTTGGGTTAAAAAAAAACTTAACGTGAGCTTATATATAATCATTTATGTAACACTGAAACACAAACACTAGCCAAATATGTGTGTCTAAGCACACTATAGTTATATAGATACCTTAGGAATGACAAATTAGTTTTTAATACTGATTTGTTATTATATCATAAGTTAAATTAATAATTTTATAACCATTTTTTATGTTTTATGATGATTTATGTATATCATTTTTTCATTCACACAAGCATAAAATGTTCTACTGTTTTATCTATTTCACAATGAATATTTTGTAAGAAAAATATTTCTTATTTTTTTAAAAATAAAGGTTCAAGAATCAAAACTCAGATTTTTGAGTTTAGAAACATTAATAAACTTTTAGTCAACTAATATATTTAATGAAAAAAATCATTGTCAAACTAATAAAATAAGAAGCTTAAAAGGACAATTTCGTTTTTATGTGTAAGGTGCATTTTTGATAAAATTAAATATTTTGGAATGTAAATACAGAAAAAGTACTAGGGTGATTGCATAATTTATACGATTTTTAGGGTTTGTCCTCGATTTTTTTTACAAGAGGAGAGTGATAAATACAAAAATATAAATGGAAAAGAGAAAGGGTTTATATGAGTTGACAATTTTTGTTTGTTTTTATGTGTAAAGTGCATTTTTGATAAAGCAATTAGAATGTAAATAGAAAAACGTATAGGGATGATTACATAAATAATACGATTTTAAGGGTTTCTCCTCAAAATATTTGTAAAGAGGAGAGTGATAAATACAAAAATATCTTTGACATCCTAATCATCACTCAAAATATCTTCTCCTTTCCCTTTTCCACTTTTTAGCTCACTTTTCTCCCCAACTCACACAACTAAAATATCTCACCAACACTTAACCCGACCCGACCCGATCCAGAGACCATGTCAGGAGCTCCCACCACCGCCGCTTCCTCCGGAAACCACAGCCTCCTCCATCTCCCGACCCCAACACTCGACGCGGAGTCTCAATCCCTGTTGCAGTCAATCTCCGCTCAAGGCGGTTACGCCTATGCTCGCATGGCGGCGCTAGCAGTCGCCGGCGACCAAAGCGCGGCGGAGGCGGCGCGTGATATGGCCTGGGAGCAGCTTCACTCCGGTCCTTGGCACTCTGTTCTCCCCGTCTGGCGCGACGCTTACTCGATGGCGTGTCTCCACGTTGCAAAGTTCCATTTCGCCGCTGGGGAGTTTGGGGAAGCTCTCGGTGCGCTTGATATGGGACTTATCATGGGAGGGATGCTTCTCCGGAAAGACCTTCATGATTCTGTTCTCTTGGTCTCCTCTGAAGCTCGTAAGAAGGCCAAGAGTCTGGAAGCTTCTGGAGATTTCCAGGGTGAGAAACTTGTCCCTGAAGTTCCCGTCGATGTCAATGAGGTAAAAAGGCTCAGATCTTGTTGACTTTTGGTAGGATTAAGACAAACTAGTTTAGTTTGGTCTGTTCTGTCGGAAACTGGACTTTTTAAGTGTCAGTTTTGTTTTTTGTTTTTTTGAAGAAAGGCTTAAGTGTCAGTTTTGTTACTGACAGTGTTGAGTTTTTTGAAACTAGACTTGGTATGTTCGTTACGATTTAGACAAACTAGTTTAGTTTGATATGTTCTGTCGGAAAATAGATTCTTTGAAGTGCCAATTTCGTTACTGACAGTGTTGAGTTTGTTGATTTTGTTTTGTTGTGTTGGTTTGTTGATTACTGTAGGTGCTAAAGATTCTACCTTTAAGGTCGTTGACTAGTGGAAGAGTGGAGAAGAGGTCTGATTTATCTTTGGAGGGGTTTCTACGTGATTATTTTCAGACAGGTACACCTGTTGTTATAACCAATTGTATGGCTCATTGGCCAGCTAGGACCAAGTGGAACCACTTTGACTATCTCTCTTCTGTTGCTGGTAACCGTACCGTTCCTGTAGAGGTGACTTACTCATCGTTTTCTTCGCTTACTGTTTCTATAAACATATTTTTAGTTAGCTTGTGAGTGTTGATTAAAGAGTTGTGATTGAGTCGGAATAGCTGAAAGCTGGTAGAAGTTTAAAATGCTATACAGGTGGGGAAAAACTATTTGTGTTCAGATTGGAAGCAAGAGCTTGTGACGTTTTCCAAGTTCCTTGAACGGATTCGGACCAATAGATCCACGGAACCTACTTATCTTGCTCAGCATCCTTTGTTTGATCAGGTATGTATGTTTATGTATGTACCAGGATGTTGTGCATCATCATCATATACTGATTTACTGTTTTTAACATGACTGGATGGGCAGATAAATGAACTGAGAGATGATATATGTATTCCTGATTACTGTTTTGTCGGTGGAGGGGAACTCCAATCTCTTAATGCTTGGTTTGGCCCAGCTGGAACAGTTACTCCTTTACACCATGATCCACATCATAACATACTTGCTCAGGTATCTTATGGCCTCTGACCTGTTGTACTTATAAATGTGCATGGCTTTTTGTCTGTTCTCGCTGTCAAGCTGTCCAATATATATATATATATAGATATGTTCTCTAAGTGTTTAACGAGCTTCTTCTTCTTTGATGTTCTTGCATAATAAAAGCCTGATCATCTCGCTGGATTGAAGCCTGATGTCTGAACAAAACTAATCTCTTAGTTTGACTAACCAAACAAATCGTTTCGCCTCGGATAATTTTCTTTAATTATATTTTTTCCTCCTCTTATTGAAGTGTTTGATGTCATCTGTTCGTCAGGTTGTTGGCAAGAAGTATGTAAGGCTTTATCCATCCTCATTGCAAGACGAACTTTACCCTTATTCTGAGACAATGCTTTGCAACTCTAGCCAGGTAAGTCTATTTTATCTTATATTCAAATCTGATACCTTGTTTAAACAGAAGCTGAGTCTACTTGATCCTTGTGTACAAACCGGGTGGTCTCAAACTTTTGTTGAAGGTTGATCTCGACAACATTGACAAGAACGAGTTTCCAAAGGCGGCGGGGCTAGAGTTTATGGATTGTATCCTAGAGGAAGGAGAAATGCTGTACATCCCTCCCAAATGGTGGCACTATGTCAGGTCTTTAACAATGAGTTTCTCGGTTAGCTTCTGGTGGAGCAATGAAACAGAGTCCTCTGACTCGTAGCAAATGGAGTATTTTTTTATTCTCTGTTTCGGGTTCTGTGTTCACTCTCTCTTTTACACCAATTATGTTAGATCCTAAAAGTTAGTAGAGAAGAAAACAATTGCTCTCACACTGAGCATGAAGATCGTTTGTTTTGTCTTAAGCCTATGTTGTAAAAGACGATTGTGAGCTTTTAAGTCTTAACACGGACAGTTTGTTGTGCATTTTAATGTTTTGTCGTTGCATTAACGAAGAAAACTAGAAAAGGTTTAATGAGAATCTAGTTCTTAGGAAGAAATGGGCCAGAGGCCCAGTTGGAAAAAGTGAATTTAGTGTTCAGTTGTCTTTTGCCACCTTTTTTATTTTTTTTCTTTGTTATCGTCTTTTGCCACTTTTGTCCACGAAAACTCGTCATGTTGAGGTTTACCCCTAGACACTTACTAATAACAATTTGTTACATTTCATATTTAATTTATAAAAAACAAAAAAAAAATTAATATTATAAATTTGATAAATCCTAAATTTTATAACTCAAATTTTAAATACTAAACCTTAAAAATTTTAAGATTATCACTAACCCTAAAACTCAACCTGTAAACAATAAACCTGAAATTTAGGATTTAAGATTAACATTAAATTCTGAAATTTAAGATTAACATTAAATTCTGAAATTTAAGATTAATTCTAAAATCTAGGATTTAATTCTAAAATCTAGGATTTAATGTTTAGAGTTTGAGTTATACGATTAACCCTAGAATCTAGGATTAACGCTAGGGTCGATGATTAATCATAGAATCTAAGATTTAGTATTTAGAGTTGGAGCTATACAATTTAGTGATAATCTTAAGATTTAAATATTAGTATTTAGAATTAAAGTTATAAAATTTATAATTTAGAATTTAGAATCTTGAATTGTCAATTTGTTCTACGATCAGTATTATTTTTAATTTTTTAATTAACAAGATATGACACCTGACATCTTTTCATTAGTTAATATTTAAGGGGTGAAGAATAAATTATGTGGATGTTTTAAATAAGTTAGAAGTTTATAGTTTATGTGCTGAAAAATAAAAGTTCAGTTAAGTTTTAGGGTTTAAAAGTTAAGTTTTTCCTTTTTTGAAACACGTTTAAAAGAAAAGTTAAAAGTTAAGTTTTATGTGTTTAAAAGTTAAGTTTTATGTGTTTAAAAGTTAAAGAAACATATCACTTTGTTTTGTATGGGTTTAAAAGTTAAGTTTTTGGAGGTTAAAACTCCATTTTTCTTTTAAAGTGGAATAATATCATAATGGAGTTGAATTTGCTCTAACTGTATTCTATTTATCAATTGAAAAATAGAGTAATGAACAAAAAATTTAAAAAAAATACTCCAAAACCATGTTTACTCTATTATGAAGTTAGAAATAGAATATGACTATAACATCTTTAGTGTAAAACTCAATTTTCTATTTTCAAATAGAATAAGGGATAAAAATGTTTTGGTCTACTCACCATTTTTCACTTAATAATGGAACAATGAACAAATAAAAATAAATTAATATATTTATGGAGCAAATTCATCTTTTATAGAGTGAAAATGTGATAGAACTGAAATAGTTTTATTCCATATTCCATTTTGTTCCATCTCAGAGTGGAAAAACTGAGTGGACTAGAGATGTTTTTAGGGTTTTTTTTTTTTGTCGTCTCTTAGATTTAGTTTAATTGTAATAAATTATAGAGTAGGTTGGAAATGATATAAGAGATGAATTTATTGTACTTTTTATAAGACTGGAGTTTATAATTGATATATAATAAACTATTTTATTGTTATCTCCATTGTAAAAAAATAAAAGTTATGAAACAAAACTGTCATATATAATTTTTCTATTATTTAATGATAGTAAATTAAAATTTCAAAAATTTATATTATTAAAACTAAAGTACATTTATAAACTAACTCTTGAAATTACAATTAATTTACACCTTAATGTTACTGAAGTAATAATTAAACCTATCTTTAATCATCTCTTGTTTTTATAATTTAATTAAATATTTCCTAAATCGAATGTAACAATAAATTTATAGTAAATCTTAAACTTAAATAATTTATCATAATTGAAAATCTATATATTTAAAATCTTTTAAATATACGTAACTGCTAAGTTTCAAATTAATAAAAGATCTTACCTAAAAAATTTGAACAGATGAAATAATAATATACACTGACTTCTTTATTTTTTATTATTATTAAAAATAAAGATTATATCTTATAAATAGTCAATTCATATAATAGATAAGTGAATCATATATTATTCTGTAAATGTATTATCTTATGCATTTTCGTGATAAATAATAGTTCAATAAAAATTTAATAATAGTTATGTGATAAAAATGTAGATGATATAGAAGACGATATAAAAAAATAAAATTAGTCAATATAAACTATAAAAAAAAATTCTTGTAATTTTTCATTAAATAGTTATTTAGTATATTAAGTGTTAAAAATATATAGTAACATTTTATATAAAAGATATTTATTAAATAAAATTAAATATCTGCACGGATGTACGATTAATTTCTAGTTTTAAGTTAAATCCCAATACTATTTTATTACATTGTTCTTTCAGAAAGAGAACATTGCTAGATATACTAGTATTATCTTCTCAAATTTTAAAACTTTTATCACAAACCAAGACTTTGGAGTTCGTGGATGATTAATATACATAACCAGAAACAATAACTGTAATGTTTTGAGTCTTTTAACACGTAAAATACCCGGAACAACCTATCCTACAAACTTTGATAAACTCAACAAGTAAATATAGTCAAAGTTAGTACTGATGTGGCAGCAAACAGCAAATTCAAACATGAATATTAAACTCTTCTCTACATAATTCCTAGTGGAGTAATAATATGTCTCACATTAATCATTTATGAATGCAAAGAACAAGAAAAATGTATCGCAGTTATGTCTCTTTGTTTCATGTACCCTGCGGTTTTATACAAAAGCGTCGGTGCTGAACTAGATGCGCGGACAGAAAAAGTATCGTAGAAGTTCTTTTTTTCTTTCCATGGTGACATTTTATTCAAAGTAACTACAATTATGAAGATGCCTAGAAGAATGCTTATGAAAGAAAAAACGATTAAAATGCAAGGACATGGCAACGTGGCGTCATGGTCACATATTTTTCAACGTAACTACAATTATGAAGATGCCTAGAAGAATGCTTATGAAAGAAAAAACGATTAAAATGCAAGGACAGGGCAACGTGGCGTCATGGTGACCCTTTGATATAATTGTAGATGAATCTTATCCAGCCGGCAAGTCTCGTCGGAAAATCTAATCGCAGCTTCAATTATTTGCATGGAAACTCTCCCCCACTTCCAGTTCCTGTCTCTATCTTAGTTTGTCTGCAAGCTTTTCTATTGATATCTAATGAATGTGCTTCAAACTCTAATCCATGTGTGTGGTTTCAACATTTTTGTGTCCACATCACTAGTGTTACAAACCATTTAATCTCATGTTATTCATTAAAAAAATCCACATGGTAAAAGTTATCACCAATCACTACGATCATTATTAACCCGAATATTTTAATTAAAAGTTTTAGTTTTAGCTAAAAGACGGATCTTAATTTTTCTTAAATTTTAACTAAGAAAAATTAAGAATCATCTATTAAATAAGATATATAAAAACCGATAAATGTAAAAAGAAAATCAAAAAGTGTTAAATCATGAATTAAAAACCCGGCTAAAAGACTGAGGTTAATGATGCCCTAACAATTTTCAGTTACCAAATGGTTTTAAACAAAAATTTGTATCTCGATCTTACTTTTCGTTTCAACTTTCAAGTATCATTAAATTCTAGCAACTTCTTAGGTGTATAGTATTAAATTTCACATGAATTTTACATTTTGTGTTGACTAATTTACTGTAGAATTTCATGATCAAGGAAGATTACACGAACACACCACTATCATCGTTTCGAGTCCAAAATGTCTAATCATATAGATATAACCAAATCGAACTATTAATCTAATAACTATGTGAAAATAATATTTAATGCATTTCTGCCAAGTATTGTCCTTTTTCTTTGTTTATATTTATTTAAAATTCGTTATATATTATTATTCGCTATTTATATGCCATAACGTTTATCTTCAACACTCACCCATCAAGTCCCAATTCCCAACACTGTCACAAAAGAGAATCTCGAACGATGAAGCTCAAGCTTAACGTCGTCGTATCACTCCTTCTCCTCCTTGTCTCAATCGCAACATGTTGTCCGCCTTCAGACCGCCGTGCACTCCTATCTTTCCGAGCAGCACTCCACGAGCCATACCTCGGCATTTTCAACTCATGGACCGGCCAAGACTGCTGCAAGAACTGGTACGGCGTTAGCTGCGACTCGCTCACTCACCGAGTCGCCGACATCAACCTCCGCGGCGAGTCAGAAGACCCCATCTTCGAACGAGCTCACCGAACCGGTTACATGACCGGACACATCTCTCCGGCAATCTGCGACCTCACTCGTCTCTCCGCCATCACCATCGCCGACTGGAAAGGTATCTCCGGCGAGATTCCCACCTGCATCACACGTCTCCCTTTCCTCCGTACGCTCGACCTCATCGGAAACCAAATCTCCGGCGGGATTCCGAACGATATCGGGAGATTACACCGGTTAGCTGTTTTAAACGTTGCGGATAACCGGATTTCCGGTTCGATTCCAAAATCGTTAACCAACCTCGCTAGCTTAATGCATTTAGACCTACGTAACAACTTAATAACCGGTTTAATCCCTTCAGACTTCGGCCGGTTAACAATGCTTAGCCGCGCGTTACTAAGCGGTAACCGGATAACCGGTCGAATTCCCGAATCACTAACCAAGATTTATCGGTTAGCTGACGTGGATCTCTCTGGTAACAAACTATACGGTACAATCCCACCGTCTCTAGGCCGTATGGCGGTTCTCGCGACGCTTAACCTCGACGGAAACAAATTCTCGGGTGAGATACCACAAACTCTGATGACGTCATCGGTGATGAACTTGAATTTGAGCAGGAACTTGTTGCAAGGGAAGATACCGGAAGGGTTCGGACCAAGGTCTTACTTCACTGTTCTTGATTTGTCGTATAACAATCTCAAGGGACCGATCCCGAGATCGATCTCTGGTGCGTCGTTTATTGGTCATTTGGATCTTAGCCATAACCATCTATGCGGGAGGATTCCGGCGGGGTCGCCGTTCAGTCACCTTGAAGCGGCGTCGTTTATGTATAACGACTGTCTTTGCGGCAAACCTTTGAGAGCTTGTTTAAAAAACTGATTTTATGTAATTTTCTTTAATTAGACCTTATTATATTTTATGATTATGCATTGGCAAAAAAAAAAAACATAAATGTGTGCTACGTATGGTACTTTATAAGTAATTATTATCACGACCGGCTCTACTTAATTGATTTTTATAAGTTGTACCCACATATTACAAAAAAATATATGTTTTTTATCATACAAAAAATATATTTTAAAGGAGTTTCCCATTTCCACTGTACATTTCAGTTTTTTCGTTTCGGTAAGAGTACATTTCATTTCTGATCTGGCTACAAAGCTTATATAGTATTTCAATTAGATTGATTACAAAAGATAGATAGAGAAAATAGCATTAGAGAGGTAACTAAATATAGTATCATCCAATCGACATACCAGACGGATACGGTTGTATATTTATTAGATTCATGGAAACTTATTCACTAACATATTATATACTATAAGTATGCATAATACATACCATAGAATGTAGTATTCACTTGAGTTTGTTTTATACTAATATTTATTCTAGGGAAAAATGTAAATATATACATTTGGGGATACATCAAAGAAAAATTTAATGCGGGAAAATCCAACTCACATGAAGAATAGGAACGAATGAATTAAATGAAAACATTAAAAGAAAGTGGTGAGGTGTGGGGTAATGATAATAAAGGGTGCAATAAAGAAAAATAAATGGGCAGAAGCATTGCATGTGAAACTCTGTAAGCATTTTGCGGTGAGTGTGACCTCAGGACCTGTCGCTGCTTCACTACATGGGTCTACTCACTTGCATTCATTTCTTATTGTCTCTAAATTGATTATAATATTTAATTATAAACTGTATTGGGCCCATTATAGCCCATATAACTAGACCTGTGGATGATCCAATTTTTTGACACTGTCAAAACATAAATTTTGTATTGTGTACGTGGTGGTGGTGGTGGTACGCAAGTTTAAGTTATTGATGAGAGATTCAACAGACAACATCACTAGTAGAAGTAAGTTTGAGCCTATTTCATTCTCATGTTTTAAGAGTAAGTTACCAAGTCAACTAATGTGAGCTCATTATTTCTTATAACATGAAAATAGCACCTGAAAGTTAACTATTGACAGTTACGTTACGTGACCAAAGCAATTTTTTTTTTGATTAAAACGAGGATGAAGAACAAAATTGTACTGTAATCAAAGTCTCTAATTCTTCCTGCTATGGGCTCATTTGGAATGAGCTTGGGCTAGTGTTAACCGAACAAAACACGTGAGAATGAGATTACCTTCTTTTATCTTTCTCAGTGCCATCACTTTGTTCACTACTCCCTAGTTGTTATCATCCTACAGCAATATCAAAGGAACACAATTCGAAAAAAATTCTCTATCAAATTTCGAATGAAAAGATATATGCAACTGTTACCATATCCAATCCTAGGATAGTCTTTAACGAGTTGTGAAATTTCAAGGCTCTATCTTATATGGTACTAGTACTTTAAATCTAGATTGATTCGCTTCCGGTTTCCCGGTAAAGAAACCTCTTCCATTCAACACATAATTGAGATCTACATAGTGAATGCTTGATAGTTGATCCTTTGTAGTTAAGTGCCTTACCAAGCTTCACCATGCATTTATTCACAGGTAAAATTAATGGGCGTAGAAGTTCTCTGCCGTATGCAGTAACGTGTCCGCGAAGACCGCCATTTTGGTAAGACCAGCTGGTTTGCCGTCCAAGGATCATATCAAAAAGAACATTATCGTAAGCCATTTTCAAAGATGGATCGTAAGAGAATTTTGGGATCTTAGATTCATATTACACCTTAATGCCATCATCCGGAGAATTAACATGGCACCATTCACGTTTATTCCACCACCAGCTGGAGGCTAAACATTTGTTCCCTTAACGTTTAATCCGCCAACCGCCAGTCGGCCAACATGGTTAACATTAGTTGTGAACCCACGTTTATTGTGAATTCTTGTAAAATGACTTTCTAGTATTGATGATTACGAAGTCTTTTTACAAAAATTAAGATAAGAAAACAAATAAAAATAGAGTAAATTATTAGACAAGTGTGTGCAGAGAGTATAGCGTCCTAATCTTCTATCTTTTTATTTTGCTTTTATAGAATCATGGTTATGTTTCCATTTACTTTGATGGATTTAGCTGTTATAAGTTAAACGACTTCATTATTCGTTTGAGTAACTCACAACTCACTTCTTTATTAACATAGCGAATTTGAAATTGCTGGTTGGTTTTGCTTCTTGTTTCTTTATTTTGATGTTGAACAAGAAAAAAAAGTCTCTTCTTTATTTTGATAATATTATTTACTCCATTCCAGAACTTTAATTTATGATGGTGTTCCAAAAAAGACTTACGTTAAAACTTAGCCTTAACAATTAGGTTGCTCAAACGCAACACGTGTGGTCACCTTCATTGTATTGAAATTATTTTGTCTTTTTACTTATTTTGATTTTCTCTTCATTTCTAATTTATGGAAATAAAATATTTTAACATTTAATGATTTTGGTGGATTTCAGTAAAATAAAATATCGTTTGTCATTTTTAATAAATGGCAACAAAAAATTATAAGCTTTGTCCCCTTTCGTTTTCTACTTTACCTTCTTTTTGTCCTTTTCAGTGCTCCTCAAAATCCACTTTGCTCACTATCTTCCAGTGAAAATTTTAACGGGAAAACCTAACGAAGATAAAAAAAAAATAAAACTAAAATTCTGTAAAATTAAAATGAGAAAGGAAGTGATTTTTTTTCTATTTCTGGAATTGTATTTAGTTACGTAATTTTTAAAAGACTATCTTTGGTTACCATACTATTTATTATAGATCTTTTCCTAATAAACTGTAGCATATATATATATATATATATATATATATATATATATATATATATATATATTTCTATGTTACATAAGTTTGTAACCATTTCTTTCTTTTTTTTTGTTCAACCTAACCATTTCATTCTATAAGATGATATAAAACTTTCTACGAAAATCTTTAATATTATTTGATACTTTTGACTCTTAATGTCTATAATTTTATATGATTGGTTAAATTACTTATTCTGACTAATTATTTAAGTAACGTTTGTATTAAATATGTTTTAACAAAAAAAAAGGTTTGTATTAAATATGTGGTGTTTTTCGCCAAAAAATCTCATGGTGGACAGGGAGTATATATAATGCAATGCATGTGATATTTTTAACGTGGCTTAATTTTAAAATGATATTTTTCAACGTAGCTAGTAATTTTCTATACAACTTTTGGCCTAACATCGAAATGAAAGTTCTTAGCTTATATAGTTGTACGCGTCGTCTTAAAATGGATAGGCTTTGTTTTACCCATGACTTTACTTTTCCTGCACATACATAACATAGTTGTATATACAATATTTTATCATATGTATAGAAATTGTAGCTTCTTGCATCCATTACAGAGAAGATCTTGAACCACTCCTTAGAGCATGTACATCAAAGGTTGATGAGAGGTTCATGGGCTAGGGTTCATGGGTTTTTTATAAAAAAAATAAATGAAAAATGGGCTTTAATCGGTGAACCGACTCTCTCGGCTGAACCCGTATGAGAGGGGTTCATGCCACGTGTCAAGCGTTGGATGGCTTCTCGTTTGAGGAGGAAAGCACGATGAGGAGGAGAGAGAAGCTCAAGGGTAAGAAGGCGATTGAGAAAGGGAACATGGATGGTGCTCGGATCTACGCCTAGAACGCTATTCATCTCCGTCTTGCTTCTCGTCTCGACGCTGTTGTTGCTCGGTTAGATACTCAGGCTAAGATGGCCACCATCACAAAATCTATGACTAACATAGTTAAATCCCTTGAATCTTCCCCACAGGTATATATATCTATATATCGTCATTAGGGGATTGTGCTTGTTGATGTGTGCTAATCATTGATTAGGGATTAGTTGAGATTGCAGATGCAATGTTCTAACAAGTTTCAGGGTTCTCGTCAAGATATATTGAGGTATGGGATTTCTGGAATTGCTCTTTCTTGTGTCTACTATGGAAGGTTAACACTGAAGACTATTTAGTTTTCAAAGCTATTTTTTAATCTTACGGAGTTGGTGATTTAAGTATAGGCAATGCAATATGCTTCTCCACAAGCTTTGTGGAACGCATTGGTTGGAACAAAAAGCCCTTCTTTTACACAAAACCAAGGTTTGGTCTTTTGTATTAAAAGCTGAAAAAAACATATGTGGATGATCTTCTGTTTTTTTCTTATTTTGATGTCTAGGCAAACAGCTACAACTGTTCCAGAATTCCCATCTAAACTTGATTGGTTAAACACTGCCCCTCTCCAGTTTCGCCGGGTAAGTTCATATCTAAAGTTATGCAAATTGTTAATGAACAAAGGGAGCATCACATGCTTCTTGTGAGCAGGATTTGAAAGGGAAAGGTGCATTCTTAAAGGGTAGAGAGATAGGTTTTGTTTTTATGAATACACATAAGAAAGGTGCATCCTTTAGTCTCAGTTGCATACTTCTTTCATAAGAGGAAGCTAGCATGAAGTATTCATTGAATTGTATGCAACTTTGGGTTCTTATATGTTCATTGTGTTTCTGACCAGGTAATCTACAGAAGATGTCAGAGACGATGGATTCATTTGAACAGCAGTTTGTTAACATGGAGGTACAAGCTGAGTTCATGGAGAACGCCATGGCTGGTTCAACATCATTGTCTACTCCAGAAGGCGACATCAACAACCTGATGCAGCAGGTAGCAGATGATTACGGTCTTGAAGTCTCTGTTGGACTACCTCAGGCTGCTGGTCATGCCATTCCTACTGCGACAGGGGAGAAAGTTGATGAGGATGACTTGTCCAGGAGGCTTGCAGAGCTCAAGGCCAGAGGATGAACCATGCTTGGACTATCTGCCACTTGGGACGAGATCCTTATCGAAATACTACAGTTATTATCTGCGAACACTGATGCATTTGTGTATATTTGCTCACTTTGAGACATGCTTTGTTTACTAACTTTATATAAAACCTTCGTGTGTGTTTTGTTTTACCATTTCAATGATATGAGTTTGTGCAACAAAAATAGTAACATCCTTATTGGCAGAGCTTATTTAGAAATATTCTATTCTGATATGTAAGTATGGCAAAAGTTTGGCAATATAGATTGAATAATCTTTGTATGTTCATGAATTCTCAGTGTATTGAATAAATTTTTTTTTAAAATATTTTTAAATATTTTGTAAGTTTATGAATTCTCAATGTATTGAATAATAACTTTTTAAAAAAATATTACAAAATATTTTCTATATTCATGAATTCTCAATTTATTGAATAAATTTTTTTTAAAAAAATATATTTTATTCGAAGATTCTCATTATATTGAATACTAACTTTTCAAAAAAATTAAAAATTATTTTATTTTTCAAGAAAATATATTATTTTATTCCTATGAACTCCAACTTCGGGTTCATTGATGGAAGATCACATTTCTTCCGGGTTTATCACTATTCATGGTCCCACTAAAAAATAATAAAAAAATTTTATGAACCCCAAAAGGGGGTTCATTGATGTGGTTGCTCTTAACTCATTTCATCCGTGCTAGTCATATATGCATGATTGATATCTTAATAACTTTAATTTCTGAAGACGAACATGTTAACCATAAGCACTGAGAAAAATAAGTACCTGTCCTATGTATTCAAATCTTAGAATCCACGTTTGAGCACACCGCTACACGTTTGACAATATTTTTTTTTTTTAGTACAGTACCGCTACACCGCTACACGTTTGAAAAAATATTGTGAATTGATACTGTGTATAATGAATTCAGATTCCGTCTTATAAATGAATCCGGAATTCAATGAAATATTCTCCTTAGATATGTTCTTGTCAATGTTCATAATAAAAGTGTTTGGGGATCTTGACGAGATATTTTATACTCCAGTGACTATATCTTTGTCATGTGAAGCATTACATATCAATAAATTAATCATAATAGTCTAATACACTATATTAGAAACATGTCTAAAGAGTGGTTGATAATTTCTTAATTACTTGCTATATTTCTTAAATCTCAACTTCGGTGTCTTATATATCTCTCTAATCGCTAAAGCATAACCACTTACCGATTCACTAGAACGTTGACGATGATACGATTAACTAATAAAGCTAGCAGAAGAAATATAAACTGTATTAGAGTTGAGTAACTATAGTGATTAAAAAGTAAAGTAGCCGTTCCACATCCTAGATCTCTTTCGTGTTTTACGTAACTATGAAAATTGGTTTTGAGTGCTATCAACGTATGTGAACGTAAAAAACGAATATTATTATAAAAAATGTGGGTTCTGAAGTAGTGAAGTGTAATTATCAGGTAACATGCTTTACGGAAGGAATTAGGCTGTGTAATTATGATTACACATTCTCATTTATCTTTACTTATTTTTCTATTTCCACCAAAGACATTCTAAACTAGTGATTCCTTATTTCATCCTTTTGAAAACAATATTTCTTTTTATTTAAAGTTTGCTAGTTTTTCTTCGGATTGTGAAGCGAAGTCTTCTAAATAATTTTACAATGATTTTCATACAAATGAAAATCAGAAAAATAAAATTTACAACACAGAAGAAGAAAAATGTTATCTACAACTTTGTACGTGTTAATTCCACACACGTGGATCAAAAATCAATGAACGAATCGCTGTTACGACACACGTGCGGTGGAGATTGTAACGGTGACGGAGGAGCAGATGACGGTGTCCATCTCAGTTTCTCCAAATGTTCCCTTATATCAAACCCACCACCAACCGTTAATTCCCCGTCATCTCTTAACGGAATAAACGGAGGTCGCAAAACTTCCGTTAACAACTCCCACCTCACTCCCGCGAAAAAAGGATGCTCCTTTATCTCCGCTGCGCCGCGGCGGCTACCTAACCGCCTACTCGGATCTTTCACAAGCAACAGCCGGATAAGATCCGTTAGGTCATTAGGTTTTCCGGCGAACTCAGGTTCCTTGACCAGCACGTTTCGAAAAGTCTCCTTCTTGCTCTTCCCTTTGAACGGCGTCTCTCCGTACATCATCTCGTAGGCGAGAACTCCGAGCGCCCACCAATCGACGGCGAAGTCGTGACCGTCGCCGCGAATTACCTCCGGCGAAAGGTACTCATCAGTTCCGACGAAGGAATTGGAACGTTCGCCGGAGGAAAAACTGGTTTTCCGGCGGGTAATCGGGTTGACCCGAGCGGATCTTGTTTTCTTGCTCTCTGACGAGACCCAGCGAGAAAAGCTCCGACTTTTTTTACGACCCGCGCATAATTCCGGGTCGGGTTGATATAATTCGGGTCGGGTGGGTTTTTTGAGGCTCCGGGAAAGGTCGAAGTCTGTTAATGTAACGTGACCGGATTGCTGTATCAGTATATTCTCAGGTTTCAAGTCTCTGTAAGCGATACCCATGGAGTGGAGATGCTCAAGCGCACAGACGATCTCTGCCACGTAGAATCTAATAACTGCGGAGCTGAAAACGCCGTCGTTTTGACGGCGAAGGAGGACGTTGAGATCGCCGCCGGAGCAATACGGGACAGCCCAGGCGAAAATTTCCGGTGACTCGTGGGAAGATAAGAGACGAGGGAGGAAAGGGTTTTGATTCGTTTCAACAGAGAGACGACGGAGGACCTCAATTTCCCACCGTGCGCGACGGAGAGAGGAGGCTGAGGATTTGTGGACAAGTTTGACGGCGAAGGGAGAAGAGGAGGAAGAGACTGAAACAACGTCGTGTGCGAGGAAGACAGTTCCAGTGGCGCCTTGTCCGAGGATTTTGAGAGCTCTGAGAGAGTCGAGATTGAGAATCTCCGGCGAGGAAGGTGGGGACGAAGGTGTTGTCTCCATTTGAGTGAGTGTGAGAGAGAGACGAGTGGGTCTGAATTTTGGGTTCTGTCTCCTCTTTTCTTGTATTTATAAATAAATATAGTTCGATCGTTATCGTTGCCTTCATATCTGTTACTTCTTTGTCTCTTCTAGTTTTTTTTCTTATTTAGAATTGTTAATTATATCATGACAAAAAAATGTTAATTATAAAAAAAAACCTGTTAATTGTATTTTCCGGTTATTATGGCCAGTTTTCACGTCTGTCTAATAAGAAAAGGTTGCGGAAGATATATGCACACGTAATATGATCTACAATTTTATTTTCTTTAGTAGGACACGGACACCATGAATACATGATTAATAATACTATACACGACCATTTATACTTGGCTATTAAAACAATCTAAGAGAACTCTCTCTCTCGAAGCTTCCAAGAACCACCTTTGTCAATGCGATCAGCTTCTCAAGCAGTTGATCAGGACCATTTGCTAGCTGCCTACCATCCTTTCGATTAAGAGACCAAAACTTTGCCACTACTTCAAAACTATCTAGCGTCTTTCGATGTAAAGATATCTTGGGAACAATCATCAAGTACATGCCAATGCGAAAACCTCTTAAGTTCATGTATGTTCATCGTATTGCTAATCAAGTGGCAAATAATTGCTAGACTTCACTTTTCTGATGTATATAATGTTTTGAGTTATTTAATAAGCTTGTAAAATTTCTATTAATGAGATGTCCAGGTTGTCTAGACCAAAATTAGTTTAACTAAGAATACTCAAATACATTAATAATGTCATCTAATAGTATATTTTGGTTTTTTTTTTTGGGAAGTTAACTCAATTAGTATGAATTTTATTAATTATTATTACAACCATACAAAACTTTTTTTTATTACTACATTTTTTTTAATACCCAGCGTGCCCTTTTTTCACGTTGTGAGAAAAAACATATTTACAAGAATGCCATTACTTTTTTATGCCACATAAGCAAAAAGTTCGGGTCCACGTAAGAATGCGGCATAAAACTCAGCCGCAATAGGATACGAACTACGTTACGACCGAGATATAGGTGCGTAGCGGCTGACTTAACTAACCTAGCTGACTTATGAGAAATAAGCTGAGTTATGAACATAACTCAGTCGATCGTTACGGCTGACTTAAAAAAATCAGGCTGGTTTATGTGATAACGGTTGAGTTACGGTCAGATATTACGACTGACTTATACATCCTTAGGCTGGTTCCTGGAAAATCCGACTGAGTTCTAGTTACCATACGGCTTAGTTAACTATCGCGGCTGGTTAATTGATCGTCGACCGGCCGAGTTGTGAGATGTTTTTACAGCTGAGTTATATTTAATCAGCCGTCATAAAGTGGAGTAACAGTAAACTCA
>CAKOAT010141933.1:47845-73506 GCA_932364175.1 Eruca vesicaria subsp. sativa | reverse complement strand
GTCATCACATCATCATCATTAGTGCCACTTCTCTGAGCCCTCAGAGCCGCGTCGTAGCACCCAGCGAACTTACACACTTGCTCATTTATTCTGGCCCACCTCTGCTTGCACTGCCCGAGCTCTCTAGGTACCGTACCAGCCAGATACGGGCTTGCGTTGTAATACTTCACTATCCTCTTCCAAAAAGCAACACCCTTTTGCTCATTTCCGACCACTGAATCCTTACTTGTGTTAAGCCAAGCCCCAATGAGGATTTGATCCTCTTTCAAAGACCATTTCTTCCTCTCTTTGGAACTCGACTCAACAACAGGTTCAAAAGGATATTGACTATAAAGTAAGTTAACAAAACCAGTGTTGTTATCCATGGTTTAAGAAAGGTGTGTCGCTCTATTAGCAACAAAGTTCTTTAAGTAAGCAATCAACTTTTTCTTAAAAATTAAAGCAATTAAATTCTGTGCAGTTAGGAAGATAGGAAGCAAATAACTAGCATTTATCATCAATCAAATCCGTTTCTGTAATTAGTACAATTTAACAAGCTAGATACTTCAGAGAACTACTTTGAAACGCGGTAACATTTATCACCTATCAAATCCAAGCAGTTGCAACGGTAGAAAGCAATTCAAATTCATTAAATGAACAATTGCTTTAACTAGACTGGGTGTACCTTGTTAGTTAAGACAGTGTTGCTTTGAGACACTCTCCTTTGAAGCTAGTCCTGAAAAGAAAAGAGAAAAAAATGACAAGAAGATAAATGCATAATATTGGTAAATGTAATAAGAAAATGACATGAAGATAAAATACTCACCACGTAGAAACAACAACACGAAGACTAAGAAAACCAATACACACCACCAGCTTCTGCTCACTCCCATTAGCTTAACTCCTAATTTCCGGTTTGATAACTCAAATAAACTCTTCTCCACCAGCATCAGCTTATGCTCAGTCGAATTGCCTTCCTCCTTAAGCACCCTAAGTTGCCTCTGGAAGTCGCTAATCTCCTCCATGACTGCCACATCCCACCATTTCCAGATGTGGCAGTCTCCATCATCCTCGTTCAAGCACGTGATGTATCTCCTGCCGGGATGTTTACGAGTGGAGGATGTTGCAAGCACAGTGTCACCACCACAGTAGCATAACGTCGGGATTCCTTGATCTGCCTCTGGCTGAGTTGGATACTCAAATGGTTCTGGATTATTGTAGGTGCTCTGACCTTCATCTGCATACAAGTCCGCTTCTTCTTGTAGAAGGGAGGTAATGTCAATCGACTCTGATGATGACGAAGGCTGGCTGTATGAATAATCTTGTCCCATAATTGTTAACCTGCAAGAAATAACAAAAATTAATAACAAATTATTCAAGAAGTAGACCAACAAACACAACAATTCTCTATGATTCAATTAACGAGTAGTTACTTAACTCATATGATTAAGTAAACCAACTTCAGATGATTAAATCACAGAAACATAAAGGTTCAATGCAAAAACAACCTAAAAACCCAAATTGTTGCAGTGCTACGCGAAAAAAGAAAGCTGACTATCAACAAGACAACCTAAAAATTAAACAGAGGCAAGTGCTAGCAAAACGAACTACACCAAACAATGATGCTACGAAAACATAAACGGTAGTAGAAAGATAAATCCCCACCTGCGATGAAAGCATAATCGTTTTCGAACCATTAAATAGAAACTCAAAAATCCCCAATTCCTTTTGAAACCCTAATTTCACACCAGAAATACCCCAAAACGATTAAAGATATATCGATTTGGAACAGACAAGCGCAAACGCAAAAACCCCCAATTTTTGTTTGAACCCTAATTTCTAAGTAGATCGATTTCTAACTAGATATTTGATCGGCTAATCTACATAACAGAGGTGCGATTTACCTTGTTCAACAGTCGGTCTCGAGTCACCCTCTTTCTTAATCGGAATCGCCTTGGTGTCGTGTTAATCGGAATCGCCTTTCTCTCGTCGCAGAGCTTTTTTTTTTTCTTTCCTTCGGTCGAGAATGACCAAAAGTGCTTCCTTTACCAAACCGTAAACATTCTCCCATCGAACCAAAACACGCCACGTACCCTAAGGATCAGGAACGAAAAATCCTTATTCTCGTATCAATCCTTCACTTTATTAACAAAAGAATTATTATTATATCCCCCCTTACATATGTTTAACCGCTAAGGACCCTGCATGTACCCCCATTGCATGTGCTCTTATACTAGTGTAGTCGCCGTGTAGAAACCTCGTATTTGCAAGCCAAAAAAAAGCGAATGTGTGATTTGTAGACGATAAAAGTGGACTCAAACAACTTTATAATATATTACGTATATATTATATATTATATAATATGTACCTTTCGATTGCATTAGCGAGGCTTTCAACTTCACGAAGAGAAGCATATCTGTCACATGTGTCATCAAGAATTATTTGAAGCACGAACATCTTAGTTAGCATAATCCTCAAACGTGAGTGATTTGGCTCTAAGTATGCTAGCGCAACGACGTGCATTTCCACAAATCTGTCTCTGTAGTAAGGTGGTAAGTTAGATTCGAAGTCTTTCTCCTTGTACCATCTGGCATCCACAGAACATGAATATACAATGATGAAAATCAACTTCTTTCAAGGGTTGTATAAAGAAGCTCTAGAGCAGATTTTACTTACTTTGAGAGGCCTTTGAGTTCTTGAAGGTAATGTAGCTGAAGGTATTTGAAGTTAAGCTTGTCAAACATTAGTAGCGTCTTGTCATAGTCTTCTTCTTGTTCGTAGAACCGGATATATTCCATTGCAACTAATATCTCCATGTTCCTATGTTGCGGTTGTCCCAGAGCTTTTTCTATACGCCTGGAGAGATGAGGTTGGCATGTCCCACTTGCAACTAGCGGCTCTAAGTAACTCAATACAAAGCTCAAGGCTTCGTCCAATATATATTCTGTCATTGTTCCCATCTGAGCAGCTTCATACAAGCTTAAGATACCCTTCGTATCCTCCGCAAGACATTCTTTGAAGTTTCCATTTTCCCCTTTGAATCTCTTAAAAACATCTATTATATACACCAAAATGAATCGGTAGGTTTATTAGACCTATAAAACCTAATGGATATGATTATTTCTTTTAAATGTGGGATGTCTTCGGAATCACCTAGCTAGTTATAAAGATTAATCACACAATGACAAAACACTTGTCGTATGCTCTAGATAGAAAATCTTTACCGGGAGAAAGGTTGTGACCATATGATCTGAAAACCCAAAAGATGATGGAAACTGTGTACAAATCATCTTCACCAGACAACATCTCTTCCATCCTTTTAAGTCCCTCTTTAAGATTCTCCTCTATCTCAGCTTCGAAATGATATGCGACACCAAGGCTCATGAGCAAATAGATGAAAAGGATATTCTTCTTGGTTGAATCAACGTCACTGGAAGACAAGAACATGTCCCCCACTTTTGGCTTTAGTGCTTCAATTTCTCTACCAAGCGAATCCATTTCCTTAACAATACATAAATTAGACATGATTTAATATCCTCTATGAATTTAATGATTTCGTATACACGGCGCCTAGCTAGATCGAGGGGACGAAAAAATTATACTACGTATGAACTTTTGTAGGATTATCATTTCTGTTTTTTTTGGTCAAATGATTTCTGTTGTTTTGTTTGCTATGGTAACCAACTAATGATAACCAAAGTGTAGAAGAAAAAGATGAAGCACATAAACTAGAATGAGAAACAAGAAGAAAAAGAAAGAGAAATGGATCAAAATCCATAATGGTAAAGAGTTTTTTTTTGTTCGTTCACTAAAATAGGCACCCTTTTGTTTTTGGTGAAATAGGCACGCTTTTGTTTATTGACTTACAGCGAGATCAACATGGGCATCGATGAATTGATGACCCCACTCTGAAGGCTCCATCTTCTTGAACTTGCGATTATTTTCATCTTCACAAGCCAGAGTGTTAGTAGTGGCTTTCAAAGGAACAAGCTTGGGAGGCTTGCCGGGAAATGACGTTGGCGGGAAACGAAAGGGTTTGCATGACGACAATACATTCGCCTGAGACCGGATAGAGAGTTTAAATCCAAGTTTTGCTCCAAAAACTCTTGTGGATTCCATGTCTCCCACTACTGATATGTGAATCCAGGTTTCACCACAAATTTTATAGGTACAATTTTTTTTTTGTCACATGAATTTCTATTTTTTATTCCTAATAATTTCGAATCTATAAGAGCATCCGCGGTGATAAACTCTTAAGGAATCTCCCATGATAATTAAATGAAAAATAATTGAAAAGTAAGAGAAAGAATAGAGTGGGCTACACCTATTCAAAACCTATTGGTCTAAATATTTTGTGGTACTAAAAATAATTACATACGAAAATTGTTAATTATTTTTAATTTTTAAGAGCTTCACAATTTTCTCACTAATGATGCTTTAAGGTTTTCAAATTTTTATATATTTGAAAATGTGAATCTTTTATTTTTGAGAGGAGTAGATTAAAACTTTGGAAGAAAATATCAATAAAATAAAGATAAAATTATGATATTTTCATCATCACAATCTACGTCGTAGTTGCACCTACGTAGGTGAACATTCTGATACAAACGCAAGTGCAATAACGAATAGAACAGAGTCTATGACAGAGTGTGTGCATACGGATGAACAAGATAAGGACTTGAAGAATGGCTTGGTGATCAAGTTGGAGTTAGTGTAAACAAAGACTTGAAGAATAAGCACAAACAAATTCACCTTAGAGAAGAGAGATCTCGTAAATGGGAAGTTTGCAAAAGACTTAGTATGTATTTTGGGAACTTACCATTTTTGGTTATTTAGTAAATATTGGGTAGATAGGATAGGGTAGCCGACGTGACTATAATGTATATATAGTCTTGTACGACCTAAGTATTAGAGTTGTCACTAGAATTGTATTCTTAGCATAAGAGTGGATTTCATAAGCTTGTAAACAAGTGAAAGCACTAAGGACTAAGAGGAGAAGTTCTAAGATCTTGTATTTGACCTTAGAACGTGTGAGGCTTGAGATTCTGTTTAAAGAGAGACTTGTAAGTTCGATTTAAAAGAATACTAGCAAATACACATATATTTGTAGAGATATTCTCTGGTGAACTTTGTGCTTTACATTTGTGTCATAGTTCTTGCATCTAAAACGGATATTTGATTTTTGATTTTATTTGATTCGAAAAATACGGATATCCGGTTTTCTGGATATCCGGAAAATTTATAGATATTGCAAATATAATATCTCATCCACTTTGTGCAATACAATTAAATCTAACAAAATACTATAAAAATGTATTTTCAAAAAATATCTTTTACATATATACAAAAAAATAGTGAAACTATATGTTCCATAATTTTAAAATTAACTACTTTTTTATAAAACACAAAGTTTTAGAAAATTGTAGTATTGTTGCTGGCGATTGATACCATACTTGTTCACCACAGGTCAGAAGTTTTATAATTATTTTATATATTTTTTTTTAATTTAATACATTTATAAATAATTATTTAAATAAAATTAATAGAAGTATATGCTAAGATAATAATTATATAAAATTATACATTTAAAATGTATATGTAACTGTAGATATATATCTATTTGAACAAAATTTGAAGTGGATCAGATATCCGCATCTAATTTTTTTAGTATTTGTGATATGTTTCATATTTAACAGATATTGACATTAAATATTTGTTATTATTTGAAGACGTACGGATATCTAAATTTTTGGATCAAATAAAAACAACTAACAAATCGGGTTAAATTTACGGATAAAAGTTCAGCTCCTGAAATGATAAGAACGTTTTCAAATATATTTTTTAAAGAATTAATCTGATTATTGGTAGTTGTTGAAGCCTTTTGTAGTGCTTGTGGTCCCACCTAATAAATGAATGTTTCAAACAAGAAATTTTGTAAAGAATTCAGGATTATTGGTAGTTGCTGAAACCTTATAGTGCTTTTTGGTCCCACCTAGGTAATGATTGTTCCAAACGTCTAAATAATCACATTTTGATTGTATAGTTTGTTGCATGATCTTTGCTTGGAAGTTTGAACCCATGGGCACTAGTCTGCTCTTCTATTTTCCAGTGACATCTGTCATGTGATTGTTCCAGAAGAAAATGAAATACACTATTGGTTATAGTATGATCTAGTATGCTCTGATTATGCTTTCATACTAATATACAAACTCTTTTGATTTTGAACTGACTCTATGAATAGTCTATGATTTGAACTCTATAATTTGAGTTTAGTGGTTGTGTTTGGTCTACGTTTTTAATTGGTTGGATGGAAAAAGCAAGCAACAGTTAAAAAAGTCCCAAGGCAAAGACAAACAAAAACATGTTCTTATTTACATCACCTTCGACTTAGAAAAGACAAGGAACTAATGAATTTGATTTAAGATTTGCTTGGATGGAACTGACGACCAGGGATTGAAAAAAGTCTTAAGATAAAGACTGAAAATGGAGACAGGTTCTTTATTTTACGACTACAAAAAGTTTAAAATAAACGACCAACAAGGATGAAATTGAAAGAAGTAGGCTATGAATCAAAGACAGAAACCTCATTTCACCACAAGTCTTAGAAGAATATGATCCTTCTTAATTCACCACAAGACCTTACTTCTTATTTCACTTCGACAAAGATTGACAGTTGCAAGCTGAATATACAGAAATTTAGGGACACGTGTGTATTACTATAATAAATGGTTGATCATATTGCAATTACTATATACGAGGAAATGTTAACCATTTCAGAATCATGAATTTCACCTTGAAGTAGGTCTTGAACAATTGGCAAGTCACACCAACTCGTTGTAGACCTTTACTCTACAGGTTAAAAAGAAAAAGTAAATAAGGAACCAAAAACGAAACTCAACACAAAAGTAAAGATTAACGAAGACATTTTTCCTGAAGAATGATAGATAATGCAGCTTACAGAAAGAACTCCAAAACTTTCATGAGAAGCCGCTTTTTCAATTTCCTCAGGCGAATTCCCTTTTTCCATTAGAGGCCAACTCTATTATCAGCCTGCATTTCCATTTGCGAACTAAACATGCTCTCAGAACTCAAAACTCAGAGACATGAAACTATCTAAGATTTCGGATGAGTGATACAAAAGTGAAAAGACACTCTACCTTTTCCAGCAAAAATTCAAATTTCATAACAAACTCGATATAGAATCTAACATCAGGCATTTTGTGTCACAATATCCTAACTACAGGATAAAGTATATTCTTATGTATTTCCTTGTGTAACTAAGATACTGTAGATATCGATAGACATCAATCTCTGAAATACACACTTGTGATCAATGAAATAATATTCAAAACATTCACACTTTCATTGTGAACACATGCACAAACAGAAAGAGAAGCTTGTCTATTCTACAACAGGTAAAACAGTGAAATGAAATTACACATCAATGGAGCAGAGAGGAACAAGAAAAGCTTACTCGGCAATAGATTCAAAAGCAAGGTATTACAGTTTGATTTATGTAGTTTGATTTATGTCTTGTTGCTTGCAGTTTGTTACAGATTTTATGGGATCCAAGAGAAAAGAAAAGAGATGCATAATCACCTCCTTAGATTTGATTAGTCGGCTTTGCGCTCCTTGGTATGTGTTTTCTTTATAACTGAAACTCTCTTTAATCTTATTGCAACATTTCTTTGAGATTCTTTGTCTGCAGATAAAATACAATGAACCTTTCCCAGTCGCTCCTGATTCTGGTTGTTGTTAAGGTGTCTGATCCTCTTCATTACATTCAAAGGTTTTGTGTTTCAGGACTCTTCAGGAGTTCCCAGTGGTTTCACTTAACTTTTATGTTTTGTTCTGAATGTAGGTTTGTCTGTACAACCTCTCAAATTCTTGATGGAGAAGATGTCGCTTCAAAATATCCATAGTATCCTAGCAGATGAACTGCAGCCTTAGTCCAAAGATTTTTTCACAGAAAAAGAAGCACTAATTGAACAAAACAAATTCTTGATGAAGACAAGAAAGAGGTAATATCCATCTATCTTTAACTAGTTTTTTTATGCGTTCAAGCTTTCATGAGTACTAACAATATTTATACTTTCATGACTTGGCAGAGTGATGCGATGAACACTTCCCTTCAATTAGCTAGCTTCCCCTGAGAAAAAATAGGCTGACGTGATTGTTTTGAGACAATGTACAACAAGGTACATTCCTTAGCACACAACTCAAACTTTATAATTAACCCCAAAAACAGGGAAAGAGGCTGCCTCAGTTGCGTTTTGAGTTTGAAATTTGCTTCTTATTAAACCCAGATGCAGAAAGAGGAGAGGCTTTGAACAAAATTCTTCTGCTTCAGATGAAGCTAGTAGATACAACGCTTGAAATGGGAGATTCAAGTGACGAAGCATGTGGTGGGCGATTATGATGAGACGGTCAAGAAGAAAACTTAATAAGATGAATGATTAGGAGTGAGAATATGAGTGTGACAAAAGAACGTATCTCAAAAGTAATGATGCCAAGCTGCGCAAAAATAACTTATCGCGGTACATATCTGTAGTGCCCTTAGTGTTACACTTGCATTTTATAACAAAAAGTTTTATGAAGAACTTTTACCATTTTTTAATCAGTGACTTTGGTCATGCTTTCATATTCGCTTCTTTCCTTTAAGTTTGATTGATGTCTTCTTCCTTGCAGTTTGTTACAGATTTGATGGGATCCAACGTAAGAATAGAGACTAATGGAACGAAACGACAAGATTAGCAGTTGTGGTCGGCTTTGCACTCCTTGGTGTGTGTTTTCTTTATAACTGATACTCTCTTTTATCCTTATTGCAACAATTCTATAGAAATTTGTGATGAGATAAAACAGCCCTTTTTGCGCAGATCCATACTTCACTACATCAAAGCTTTGTGTTTTAGATTTCAGGAATGACCAAATGGTTTCATTCAGCTTTATGTTTTATTCTGAATGTAGGTTTGTCCATACGTGTTCTGAACCTTTGCAATCTTTATTCCGTAGGCAATCTCTCAAATTCTTGATGAAGCAGTTGTCGCTTCAAAGTGAGAAGCTTAGCGATGAACTGCAGCCTTGGTCCAAAGAGTTTTACAGGAAAAGGAAGCAGTAAGTGAACAAACAAAGTCTTGATTAAGACAAGAAAGAGGTAATATCCGTCTTTAACCATTGTTGTACATTCATCCCCAAAACAGGGAAAGAAGGCTTCCCTCAGTTGCGTTTTGAGTTTGAAAGTCTTTTCCTTGTTAAACTCTAGAGGCAGAAAGAAGAAGAGGCCTTGAACAAAATTCCTATGAAGCTAGACACCAAACAGACGCTGGAAATGGGAGATGCAAATGATGAAGCATGTGGGGACGAATATGATGAGATGGTCAAGCAGAAAATGAAGGAGATGAATGATTAGGTGGAGGACAAGCAGTCTGAGTTAGAAAAGCTAAAGCAATGATGACACTCGGTTAAAAGAGGTATAGCAGATTAGCGTGACAGAAAAACGTATCTCAAATTCAAAGAACGTTTCTAATGCCTTGGTGTTTGTTGCTCTTGCATTTTACCATTACGTAGGATTTTATAACAAAATGCTTATGAAGAATTTGTACCCTTACCCTTGCAGTGACTTTGGCTAAAGCTGTGTTCCGAAGCTTCTCCGTGGGAAACGTCTTTAAGGTATACATCCTCTGTCTGTGCTAGAGTGCAGTGACTTTAACAAGACTTTTGTCTGTGCTGAGTATTTTTTTTGTTTTTTGTATTGCTGTTTTGTTTTTCATATTAAAACCCCAAAAAGATCATAGGCTCTGCTAGATTCTTTTTGGGAACATTGTCCAGTTGCTGCCCGTAGAAAAAAGTTATGACATCACCCTAACAAGATTGTATGGGTTGGTAGTGCATGTCTAAGTAAGGATGTTAGGGGATGGCATGCAAATAAAAGACCATACGGCTTAATAGAGTAAGGAATCTGGATTCGATTATAAAGATGGATATGGATTATAATGACCAACAAAGTCTTATAGACAAAAGACTACAAATCTAAAACAGTTCCTTACTCTATACCCACGTCTTACAAGTCTTTAGGGAAAAAGACAAAGACAAAAGCTTTTTAAGACATATTGGTTATGATTGGAAAATGGCCTTAGAGGAAGGCTATGGATGGTGAACGAGAACCATTTGAATGGGAGAAAAATACAGCAACCCTCAGATTATAAGTCTTTTTAAGACAGGTCAGTTTAAAAGACTTAAGAATGGGAAATGTCCTAAGACCATATGGCTTAATAAGTCTTAACACAAGACTATACTTTTTACCCACAGCTTTGTATAATCTGTTTCCGATTGTAAAAATGGATATGGAGTATAACGACCAACAAAGTCTTGAGACAAAAGACTACCAATCGAAAACATATTCTTTGACTACAAGACTACAAGTCTTTAGAGAAAGACAAGAGACAAAAACGTTTTAAGACATGTCGGTTATGAATTGAAAATGTCCTTAGAGAATGGCTATGGATGGTGAACGAGAACCATTTGAATAGGAGAAATTACAACAACCCTTGGCTTGCAAGTCTTTTTAAGACAGGTCAGTTTACAAGATTTAAGGATGAGAATGTCCTAAGACAATATGGCCTAATAGTCTTGACACAAGACTTTACTACCCACGACTTTTTATAGTTTATTTTCCATTATAAAAATGGATGGATTATAAACGATCAACGAAGTCTTAAGACAAAAGACTGCAAACCGGAAACAGAGTCCTTAAGTTTTACCCACGGCTTACAAGTCTTTAGAGCAAGAGGAAGACAAAAACTTTTTAAGACATTTCGGTCATGAATGAAAAATGTCTTTAGACAAAGGCTATGGATGGTGAACGAGAACCATTTGAATGGGAAAGAAAACTACAAACTTAAGGATGAGAATGTCCTAAGACCAGATGGCTTAATAGTTTTTAGCAATAGACTTTACTACCGACGGCTTTCTATAATCTGTTTTCGAGTTATAAAGATGGATATGGACTATAACGACCAACAAACAAAGTCTTACGACAAAAGGCTACAAATCGAAAACAGATTTCTTACCCAAGGCTTACAAATCTGTAGAGAAAAAGACAAAAATTTTTTAAGACATGTCGGTTTAAAGATTCAAGGATAGGAATGTCCTAAGACCATATGGCTTAATAGTCTTAACAATAGACTTCCTATAATCTGTTTTTGATTTATAAAGACGGATGGACTACAACGACCAACAAAGTCTTATGCCAAAAGGCTACAAATCGAAAACAAATTTCTTACCCACGGCTTACAAGTCTTTAGAGAAAAAAACAAAAACTTATAAGACATGTCAGTTAAAATGATTTATAAATGGAAAATATCCTTTGGACAAAGGCCACATGGTGAACAAGAACCATTTGAATGAGAAAATTATAACAACTCTCGGCTTACAAAAGTCATTAGCTAAAGACTTTTATGACAGGTCGGTTAAAAAGACTTAAGGATGGGAAATGTCCTTAGACCACGGCTTAATAGTGTCTCAACACAAGACTTTACCATCCACGGCTTTTTATAATCTATAATTTGTTTTATAGATTATAAACATGGATCCAACAAATCGAAAACAGATTCCTTACTCTGTGCTGCCCACGGCTTACAAGTCTTTAGAGAAAGAGAAAGACTAGAGAATTCTAAGACATGTCGGTTAAAATGACTTCTGAATGGAGAATGTCCTTAAACAAAGTCTATGGATGGTGACCAAGAAACATTTGCATGGGAAAGAAAATTACAACCCACGGCTTAAAAATAAGTCTTTAGCTAAAAGACTTTTATTGTGACAAAAAAAAAAGAAAAAGAAGAAGCTAAAAGACATGTTATAAAGCATTTTACTCTTAACGGCTTTAGAAAAGCTTTTGATTCGGTGGACGAGATTTAGACCAACAGTTGGTTTTTGATTTTCTGGATGGAAATAATGACGAGAGGGGACTGAGAACCATTTGTGGATGATTGAAAAATGCAGTCTTCAAGACAAAGCCTATGAACCGAGAACTGTTATTGTTCTAACAGCAAGGCTAAAACGTAGAAAAGAACAGGGGTTCCTTTCATTTTGTTGGATAGATAAAACGACCAACAGCTGAAAAGGTGTCAACACAAAAGACTTAGACCCAAAATTACTTGATGGATGGAAATGACTTGACACCACCGGCTTTGTGTAATCTTTATGGGATAGCTTTCAACTTGTTGGATGGATATAACGACCAGACCATTTCTTTGAAACCAGGATAATGTAACCGCGAGGCTTAGAAATGGCGCTACTTTATAGACAATGAGTACATGTCAGTTTTTTCAATTCGTTGGATGTAAAAATAGACCAACAATTGAAAAAGTCTTAAGGAAAAAGACTGAAACAAAACAGGTTCTTATTACACCACTTTCGGTTTAGAAAAGACAATGGAGTTGATTTTTCACTTGCTTTGGTGGAAATAACGACCAGAGACGCACACAACGTCTTAAGATGATAAAGAGTGAATTTGGAGACTATGGGTCGGTTTCGGCTTGTTGGATGAAAAAAACTACCAACAAGGATGAAAGAAAAAAGACAGAATCTTTACTTCACCACAAGTCATAGAAGACTATGATCCTTCTTTGATTTGGTGGATGGAAAATAGACCAATGGCTGCAAATGACTTGTCGGATGGAACCTATATGATCTTTAAGACAAAGACTGAAAGGGAAACAAATTCTTGTTCTTACCATTGAAAGACAAACAACTATGGGTTTGTGTTCAGATTGTTGGATGGAGCTAACGACCAAAAGCTGAAAGAAGTCCTAAGACAAATCAATGACATAATCTTTTCTCTATCGATCACAAGGTACATCAGTGATTTGTTGGATGGAACAACGACCAGCAACTTCAAAAGGCTATGTGGTGATCAAGAACTATCTGAATGGAAAAGAAAATACAACTCACGGCTTAAAAAAAGTCATAAGCTGAAGACTTTTAAGGCAGGTCGATTTAAAAGACTTACAGGTGATAAAAGAAGGTCCGAACGGCTTAAAGTCATTAGGCAAAGGCTACATGTTCTTTTCAATTCGTTGGATGGAATAAACGACCAAGAGTTGAAATAAATCTTATGACAAAGACCCAACAGCTTTCTAAAATATATGGATGGATGAGTATAACACAAACAATTTAAGAAAGTCATGCACTACACCACGACCTAGGGAAGTGTTGTCAATGCAAACAAACTTCCACATTGTAAATTTAGACAATTAGTGTCTAGTATATAAGATGTGTCCAACTCTAAATAGTACGAGGTCTTTTGGGAAAAAGTCTGAAAGTAAATCTATGCAAACTTGTTTCATATGTCCAAAATAGACAACATCCTACTAATCCGACAATAAAAAATTGGACACGGACATTTACAAACCTAAGATGAAGACTTTATAGAAGACAACATGTCCACTCTTCACCTCGAGACAAAGAATGAAAGCATGTTACCGCTAACGGCTTTAGAAAAGTTGCTTATGGCTTTGGAAAAGATTTTAATTTGTTGGATGGAATTAACGACCAACAGTTGGTTTTCGATTTTATGGATGGAAATAACGAGCAGAGGGATTGAGAACCATTTGGATGGTGTAAAATGAAGTCTTCAAGACAAAGGCTATGAACAAAGAACTATTATTAATCGGTAACAGAAAGGTTTAATCGTAAAAAAGGACATGGGCTTTCTTTTAGTTTGTTGGATGGATAAAATGATCAATGTTGGTTCAAAATCAGTACGACGGAATCAATGACGAAAACTCTCCGTAGAAATATAAAAGAAATCGTTTTATAAAACTCGAAGAATGGTTTTATAAAACTCGAGGATCGTTTTATAAAACTCGAGAATCGATTTATAAAACTCGAAGAATCTTTTTATAAAACTCGAGAATCATTTTATAAAACTCGAAGAATCGTTTTATAAAACTCAAAGAATCGTTTTATAAAACTCGAGACTCGTTTTATAAAACTCGAGAAAAACTCGAAGAACCGTTTTATAAAACTTGAAGAATCGTTTTATAAAACTCAAAGGATCGTTTTATAAAACTCAAAGAATCGTTTTATAAAACTCGAGAATCGTTTTATAAAACTCGAGAATCGTTTTATAAAACTCGAAGAATCGTTTTATAAAACTCGAGAATCGTTTTATAAAACTCGAGAATCGTTTTATAAAACTCGAAGAATCGTTTTATAAACCACGAAGGACCGTTTTACAAAAACGAGAAAAACCAAAACCACCGTAAAACACGAACTAGCTTCGTCCCGGCTAGTTCGCCCAATGGCGAACTAAGCCAAGCCGGCTTAGTTCGCCGGTGGGCGAATTAGCCTCGTCCCGGCTAGTTTGCGCAATGGCAAACTCAGCCATGACCGGCTTAGTTCGCCGTTGGGCGAACTAGCCCCGTCCCGGCTAGTTCGCCTAGTTCGCCCAACGGCAAACTAAGCCAAGCCGGCTTAGTTCACCGTTGGGCGAACTAGCCTCGTCCCGGCTAGTTCGCCCAACGGCGAACTAGGCCATGACCGGCTTAGTTCGCCGTTGGGCGAACTAGAAGCTTTCCGGTCAGTCCACCGGCCGGCAAGTTGGACCGGTCTGGCTTGGTTTGCCGTACGTCGAATCGACCACCCCGAGCCTCGATCTCCCGTATCCCCGATTCAGTGCTTACGACCTTCGACACGGTCATGCTTTGAACCATGTTCAAAATATCTCCCGTTTCGTCTCAATCCGATCTATCGTTCGAGTTTTACAATAAAAACCGTAAAACTTCGTTTTCTCGGAAAGAACTCGAGGAAATCATATAAAACGGCAACGGTTAAACGAAACACCGAACATTGCCTAAACTATACGATTTATTCGATATTTTTCGTTAAAATCATAAAAAACGCGTTTTTAATAAAAAAAGTCGAGAAAATCGTAAAAAACGGCATCGGATCAGGAAACGATCTCGTATAAAGTCGTAAAACGGATTTTATCGTAGAACGGCCCGAAAGGTCCTAAAATACGATAAAAACCCATCTCGCGATATTAACGAAATCAAACCCGAAGACACGATAACGTTTTGATGGTTTACTCGCAGAAGGAAGATAAATGTCAAGTTTGAAGACAAAAGGCAAATTTGAAGATAAATAGAAGATTTCCGCGGAAGAAAAGGAAGGATCAAGAGAAATGGAAAATTCTCGATAGACTCGATTTCAGGCGAAATGGAAAGACTAAAACCGCCTAAGAGGGAGTATATAAGCAAGAGGCATATGACGGAAGCTGGGACACGATTTTCAGAGCTTTCACCACCAAAAATTAGCATTTAGGAATATTTCCATTTTCTGTTAGCGAGCTGCGTCTTAACTAGGGTTTTCGTTCTTAGACTTTTAGAGTTTCGGCTACTCACATTGTACCAGTTCTTACGCAGATTCGGAATAAGAACCTTCTTACTCTCAATCTCATTCATTCTCTGTTTAATTTTAAAGTTCATCGTTTTCTTAATTATCGTTGTGCGGTTCTGCAGATAGCCGGTTCCTCTGGAAATTTAGGGTTTACCCGAAGTTTCCTTATTTACGATTTATTGGCAGTGGGTGAATTTCGGTTCCCACAGTTTGGCGCTAGAAAGAGGCGGGGGGGGGATCTATCTTACACCAAAGCCGCAACATGTCCAACGAAGAAACGATGACTTGTGACAACCAAACTCGCAACGAACGCGACAACATTGAAACACCACCACCACAAGATGCGTCCGCGGCCAACGCTACAAACGTTAACGCCAAGACCATCGAAAAGATGCTTTTTGAGTTTAACAAAAAATCGGAAGAGCAGGAAAAGCTCATCGGTTTGCTCGCAAAACGGGGGTAAACCCTAACTGCCAAAACCCGAGCAATTCGCCCCCGCGGAACTACTAAGATCCGCGGGAGGAGGCTCGATTTCGGCGCTCCTACGGATCGTCCCAGAACCGAGCAGGATAACTTACCGGAGAAGGATTCCGGAAAAGATAACCCTAACGCGACGCTAAACGAATCGGAGAAACCTCCTACTCACGAACAGGAGACCGAGGGCGACGGCATCGAAAGGGTTAACCAGGAGACAAGCGACCAAGCCGATTCATCGGATGAAGACGCTGACGTCCATCCTAGGAGAAGAAAAATTCGAAGTCCTCTACCGGAGTCTTCTCCCGAACGTTCTCTTTCTGGAGACGAGGAGGAACTCAACTTTGCGCGATACACAAAAACTGCCGAGGAGCGATCTCCGGTTCCTCGCAGCAAACGCCGACAAGGTCGGAAAACTGCTGGCAATCTGACCGAGATTTGCGATCTCCGCGAATACATCACTAAAACAGCCGCAGCGGTAAAAGCGGTGAAATCTCAGATTCATCACGCCACCAGCGCCGCACCCGAAATAGATCAGCTACTGTACGAGTCTCGGAAAACGCCCTTCACGGCTCGCATCACCGAGGTTAAACTGCCCGATACCGGAAAACTTAAGGTGCCGACTTACGACGGGACGTCTGATCCCAAAGCACACCTACAGGCATTCCAGATCACCATGGGAATAGCCAAACTCAAGGACGACAAAAAGGACGTAGGCTACTGCCGTCTCTTCGTCGAAAACCTAGAAGGAGCAGCGCTCGAATGGTTCGCCAAACTTAGACGAAATTCGATCGGAAGTTTCCGCCGACTTGCTTCGGAATTCCTGAAGCAATACTAGATGTTCATTAACCCGGAAACCTCCGACGCCGACCTCTTGAACTTGGCGCAGAAGGAGGACGAATCTCTCCGTGATTTCATGAGTAGGTTCAAACTCGTCATGGCTAGGGTTAGCGGAATTAGCGACAAAGCCGCCATCGACGCGTTAAGGAAATCGCTCTGGTTTAAATCGAAATTCCGCAAATGGATAACTCTTGAGAAACCGCGGACGATCCAGGACGCGCTCCATAAGGCTACTGATTACATAACCATCGAAGAGGAGACAAGAATCCTGTCCGAAAAGCATAAGCCGACGAAAACGTCTGCAAAGGATAACGCGTCCGAGCAGAAGCAGAAAAAGAGGAATTCTCGTAACAACAAATTCGTCCATCACGAGGGACAGGATCTCCAAGGGGGCATAACTACGCCATTAACTCCGGATCGGAGCAAGGAAGAACTACGGGTAACACGTGGACGAGAAATTTGAATTACGATGAGAATACTTTCTGCGACCTCCACCGAACCCGTGGACACTCTACCGTGAACTGCAAAGTTCTCGGTGCCAGACTTGCTGCAAAACTGATCGCAGGAGAACTCTCTCAGATATCCAGCGTCAAAGATCTCATCCGCGACTCAGACCGTCTCCCGAAAAACATCAGGAACTCGCGAGCAGAAACTCCACCTTAAGGGAACCAGTCAGGAGAAAAACGCGGACAAAGACAAGATGAGAAGGGTACCGACGCTAACCGCCGAAAAATCAACATGATTATCGATGAATCGCAATATTACAATGACACCGTCTCATCAATCAAATCCTACCAACGTAAAGCCGAAACCGGCTCAAGTTAGAAGGTAACGACGGACGACTCTCCGAAAGGGGTAATCTCATTCGAGGACGCTGAAACCGGCAGAATCGACCAACCTCACGCCGATCCCCTTGTCATCGACTTAGTGATACGCGATTTAGAAGTTGCTCGAATCCTGGTCGATACCGGAAGTACCATCAACGTGATCTTCCACAACACGCTAGAACGCATGGGAATTGATCGCTCGGAAGTCGAGCCAATTCCAAAACCGTTGACCAGTTTCTTCGGCGAGACGTCCATGACCCTGGATCGATCCGACTACCGGTCGCAGCGAAAGAAGTGACGAAAATAGTCAACTTCGCGGTAGTCGATTTCCCGGCCATCTACAATGTGATCATGGGAACGCCTTGGATAAATTCCATGAAGGCGGTTCTATCGACGTATCACTTAGGCATCAAATTCCAGACTCCCACGGGAATCGCAGAAATTTGGGGATGCCAAAGACAATCACGATCCTGCTTCCAGGCCGAACACAAGCTGAGACAATTGGCGGTCGCAATCGTAAAACCGAAATGGGCAAAGGTTATGCCACCGTCCACAGAAGACAATCCAAAGCAAGCAACGGTCGAGAAACAACAAATTTCCGCACCCATCGCTTCTACCCAGCCAGAGGAGAAAAGCCCGAACAAAGACAGCGATCCGACAACTGAAGTGATCGAAAAGTCTACGACAGCCGAGTAAGCATACTCGCACAAACAATCAGAACTACGAGATGGCTTGATTTCCGAAAGGAATATGTAGGCAGCTCGCCTAAAGACGAGTTCAGCTATCCCCCCTTCCAAAACAGGGGGGGGGGGAGTGGGTGAGTATACGAGTATTCGTATACTCCCAAATTTTTAAAACTTTCGCTTTGTAATCGAAAATTTTTCGAAATTTTTAATAAAGACAAAGTTAGAATATATAATAAAAATCTCCGCTACTATCAAACATCTGGAAAATCGCTTCCGCAGCAACAACTACTTAATCGTTTCTATAAAACTTGCATATCAAAATATTTTCGGAAAGAACCGGCAAGACGTCGCCTAAATTCTCAAGAAAAATATTCCCCCAAGTCCGTCCGCGACTATAAAAGCACGAACGCTCGGCAATTGGCCCCGTCGAGCACGCTAGCCGTCCTAAACAAACGCATCGACCTATCGGTCCGCATACATCCGACTAGGATAAAATAGCGCGCTATAAAAGAAATCCAAATTTTTGGTCAGCACTTCTGGGCAACTTAGAAATTGTTCCCGGTGAGATGCTTGATTCCATCCATACGAATCGTATAAACCGAGAACCTATCGCGGATTC
The DNA here is from genome assembly GCA_932364175.1 of Eruca vesicaria subsp. sativa. Lineage (NCBI taxonomy): Eukaryota > Viridiplantae > Streptophyta > Magnoliopsida > Brassicales > Brassicaceae > Eruca > Eruca vesicaria. Next base: position 54,682 of record CAKOAT010141933.1, on the reverse strand, counting down.
TAAAACGGTATGGAGTCAGGTTAAAATCGCAACAGACAAAACGAAAGCCGACTAGCCATCGCATAGCCTCAATCTGAAAGTAAACCTAGGTCTTTCCCTAAACCCAGCACACTGGTTGCTAACGTCTCAAGGAATGAATCGAGATCCTAAAGGCATGTCTCTTTGCCCACATCTAAAAACTCGCGAAAATCGAAACCTTCCGAGTTAACGAAATGGACGATTTACACCAAGAGTTAGATGCGAGATGACAACTCGTATTCTTCCCTCTACATCTAAAAACGAAATGCGAATTTCATACTTAGAAAAAATTTTCTTCTTAGAACGTCCGCAAATACACACCGCCCGGCGGTAGGGATTCAAAGCCACCAACGGCCCGTCCCGGAAAAACAACAACGAAATCATAAAAACAATAACATCACACATTGAAGTCATCAAACGCGGAATGGTCAACTTTGCCCTCTACATCCGAGATCCCGGGTCCGACCTCGGCCGAATCCGGCGACACCACAATGGGGTTCCACTGATCCCACATGCGCGCCCTAAGATCAAAAAGTTCGGGCTGCATGTCTTTCTTCTGACCCACATGCCCCAATCATGCGGAATATTCTTCAGTGAACGAATACCCTTCGTTCTGAGTAAGGGACAACCCATGAACGACACCGCGACATTCACGATAATCACCATGCACCCGTAAAGCAACTTTAGCATCCGAACAGCCAGTTGCAAATCGCTCACGACGGGCCTTCATCTCAGCAGCAACCTCTCTTTTGCCGGCACGACGAATTTTTTTGGTCAGAAAGCTCCTTGGCGCGGCAAGATCTAGCTGCACACTCATCCCTCACGCGAGCTATTTCCCTCTCAACTGTTTCTTCGGCTTGGTTAGCCTCATCTTCCGCCCGAAGACGAGCGACTTCCTTTTCGGCCATATCTGCTCGAAAATCGGCAAGACGAGCTTCAGCATTACGGCTGTCTAGGGCCCGGCTCATGACAAGGAAACCCTGCCAAAGAAAAGAATTAAGCGAAATCATCCGATGATAAAATCGCTCAAAAAAACAATAATAATAAACACACGAAGCTCTTTAGCTTGCTCAGACCCTCTAGTAAACTCCGGGACTTGATCATGATCAACGCCCGGAAAATGGGAGGTCGACGATCCGCCAGCTTTCGTCCAGACACCTTCTTCCGCTTGACTATCAAGGAAGTCCTTGAGAATATTGTCAGGAGAGGCCGCACGTTCAGAATCATCATCTTCAACAACCGGATTTTTATCCCTTCGGAATCTCGACCGCTTCTCCTCATTGAGGGAACGTACGGGATAAATTCTCCTATAATCGGATCCTCTCCATAACTCGGAGAATCCGCAAAAAGCCGAGATCGGGAGAGAGCAACCACCCAGAGGACACACTGCGGAGAAAAACTGCCCCAGCCAACTTCCCCGCGCTTAAGTGTGGGAACCGAAATCCACCTACTGTAAATAAATCGTAAAAAAGGAAATTCGGGAAAACCTTAAGTTTCCAGAGGAACCGGCTATTTGCAGAACTGCACAACGAAGATTAAGAAAACGATAAACTTAGAATTTAAAAGAGAATAAACGAATTTGAGAGCAAAGAGGTTCTTATTCCGAATTTGCGTAAGAACTGGTACAAAAAGAGTAGCCGAAAAGTCTTAAGAACGAAAAAACCTAGTTGAGACGCAGCTCGCTAACAGAAAACATAAATATTCCTAAATGCTAATTTTGGTGGTGAGAGCTCTGAAAATCCTGTCTTAGCTTCTGCCCTATGCCTCCCCCTTAGGCGGTTTTAATCTTTCCATTTCTCCCGAAACCGAATATATCGGGAATTTTCCATTTCTGTCGATCCTTCCTTTTCTTCCGCGGAAATCTTCTATTTATCTTCAAACTTGCCTTTTATCTTCTGTCTGCGAGTAAACCACCAAAACGTTATAGTATCTTCGGGTTTGATTTCGTTAATATCGCGAGATGGGTTTTTATCGTGTTTTAGGACCTTTCGGGCCGTTTTACGATAAAAACCGTTTTACGACTTTATACGAGACCGTTTCCTGGTCCGATGCCGTTTTTACAATTTTCTCGACGTTTTTAGTAAAAACGCGTTTTTTATGATCTTAACGAAAAAACTCGGATAAATCGTATAGTTTAGGCGATGTTCGGTGTCTTGCTTAACCGTTACCGTTTTCCATGATTTCTTCGAGTTCTTTTCGAGAAAGCGGAGTTTTACGGTTTTTATCGTAGAATTCGAACAATAAGTCGGATCGAGACGAAACGAGAGACATTTAGGCCGTGGTTCAGAATGTGACCGTGTCGAAGGACGTAAAGTTCGAATCGGGGATGCGGGAGATCCGGGAGATCTTTAGTTCGCCAGCAGGCGAACTAGTCGTGACTAGTTCGCATTTTGCGACGGTTTCGGTTTTTCGCGGTTTTGCAAAATGATTTCTCGAGTTTTATAAAACGATCTTCGAGTTTTATAAAACGGCTTCTCGAGTTTTATAAAACGATCTTCGAGTTTTATAAAACGATCTTCGAGTTTTATAAAACGGTTTCTCAAGTTTTATAAAACGGTCTTCGAGTTTTATAAAACGGCTTCTCGAGTTTTATAAAACGATCTTCGAGTTTTATAAAACGGCTTCTCGAGTTTTATGAAATGGCTTCTCGAGTTTTATAAAACGATCTTCGAGTTTTATAAAACGGCTTCTCGAGTTTTATAAAACGATCTTTGAGTTTTATAAAACGATCTTCGAGTTTTATAAAACGGCTTCTCGAGTTTTATAAAACGATCTTTGAGTTTTATAAAACGATCTTCGAGTTTTATAAAACGGCTTCTCGAGTTTTATAAAACGATCTTTGAGTTTTATAAAAAGATCTTCGAGTTTTATAAAACGGCTTCTCGAGTTTCATAAAACGATCTTCGAGTTTTATAAAACGATTTCTCAAGTTTTATAAAACGATCTTCGAGTTTTATGAAACGATTCTCGAGTTTTATAAAACGACTTCTCAAGTTTTATAAAACGATCTTCGAGTTTTATAAAACAATCTTCGAGTTTTATAAAATGGCTTCTCGAGTTTTATAAAACGATTTCTCGAGTTTTATAAAACGATCTTCGAGTTTTATAAAACGATCTTCGAGTTTTATAAAACGATTCTCGAGTTTTATAAAACGACTTCTCGAGTTTTATAAAACGATCTTCGAGTTTTATAAAACGATCTTCGAGTTTTATAAAATGATTCTCGAGTTTTATAAAACGACTTCTCGAGTTTTATAAAACGATCTTCGAGTTTTATAAAACGATCTTTGGGTTTTATAAAATGACTTCGAGTTTAATAAAACGACTTCTTGGGTTTTATAAAACTATTCCTTTTGTATTTTTGCGGGGAGTTTTGGCTATTGATTCTGTCGTACCGATTTTGACCCCAACATTAAGTAAGTCAGTGATATTCTGGAGATCTACCGGATGCGGAGGTAAAGGGTTGGACTCTGCGGAAAACGAAAACGAATAAAAAAAAAGCAGCAAAAGGAGGAAATTTGTATGAACTCGAATCACATACCTTTCCGACCCCATACGGTCGTAAAAAACGGGATGAAATACTCCTCAACCGACGCACTATCAATGCGAACATAGAAGAAATTTTTCTTCCAAGAAGGAGAAATCGATGAACAACCAGTGACGATTCCTTCACGAGGGTACAAAGTGATCCTTTGCGTCATCTCTGTGGGTTTCAGTAGACCTTCGAGATGATTAACGCTGAGGATGATTCCCTGCTCGTAGCTCAGCGTCAAAAGACCAACGAGTTGTTTTAAACTAGGGGGAGTCAACTGACTGATCGATAATCCCAGCCTATGAATATATCGAACAATGACCTCCGGGATCGGAAACCACAAGTGGCATTGCTGAAAAAGGCATTGTAGCACGTAAAAAAGCCATCAGGCGCAGCCTTGTCGCTCTCCCCGGCAAGTGGAAGGCGAAACTCGACCGCTTCTGGAACTTGGCAAAATTGTCGCATGAACTCAATATTGTTAGGAGGAACTGAGTTCGGATGTCCGGATGCTTGATCAGCCTCCAACGGAGCTGGGACCCAAATCCCAGGCCTAGCGGATCCCGACTCGTCTCTCAACGCCCAAAAAGCCGCACGATCTGCCGGATCGATCGAAGGGAACGAGCATTCCTCCTTGGGAACCGAAACTCGAGGTTGCGAGCTCGATCCTTCGGAGTTACGAAAGTCAGAGCTGGTTGAGGAATGAGTTCTTTTTTTTTGAAAACATACTTGAAAACTTTGGGAGAAATAGATTCAAAGGAAGTAGAGAGAAAGTTTCTTGGACAAGTTATGAAGAAGTAAAGAATTCAAAAAATTTACTCCATATACTTATAAGAAAAATTTTACTATTCACCTTTGGACTTTTGGCCATTAAAGTTCCGCCTAATTCTACCAAACTCGCCAAACAAGCTCGATCCGCTCGCAAGAACTCAACGATTCTTACGAACTGGGGGGCTAACTGTTGGGGTGAAAATCGGTACGACGGAATCAATGACCAAAAATCTCCGTAGAAATATAAAAGAAATCGTTTTATAAAACTCGAAGAACCATTTTATAAAACTCGAGGATCGTTTTATAAAACTCGAAAATCATTTTATAAAACTCGAAGAATCGTTTTATATAACTCGAGAATCGTTTTATAAAACTCGGAGAATCGTTTTATAAAACTCAAAGAATCGTTTTATAAAACTCGAGACTCGTTTTATAAAACTAGAGAATCTTTTTATAAAACTCGAAGAACCGTTTTATATAACTCGAAGAACCGTTTTATAAAACTCGAAGAACTAAGTCAAGCCGGCTTAGTTCGCCGTTGGGCGAACTAGCCTCGTTCCGGCTAGTTCGCCCAACGGCGAACTAGGCCATGACCGGCTTAGTTCGCCATTGGGCGAACTAGCCACGTCCCGGCTAGTTCGCCCAACGGCAAACTAGCCTCGTCCCGGCTAGTTCGCCGTTGGGCGAACTAGAAGCTTCCCGGTCAGTCCACCAGCCGGCAAGTCGGACCGGTCCGGCTCGGTTCGCCGTACGTCGAATCGACCATCCCGAGCCTCGATCTCCCGTATCCCCGATTCAGTGTTTACGACCTCTGACACGGTCATGCTTCGAACCATGTTCAAAATGTCCCCCGGTTCGTCTCGATCCGACCTATCGTTCGAGTTTTACGATAAAAACCGTAAAACTTCGTTTTCTCAGAAAGAACTCGAGGAAATCGTATAAAACGGCAACGGTTAAACGAAACACCGAACATTGCCTAAACTATACGATTTATTCGATATTTTTCGTTAAAATCATAAAAAACGCGTTTCTAATAAAAAAAGTCGGGAAAATCGTAAAAAACGGCATCGGATCAGGAAACGATCTCGTATAAAGTCGTAAAATGGATTTTATCGAAAAACGGCCCGAAAGGTCCTAAAATACAATAAAAACCTATCTCGCAATATTAACGAAATCAAACCCGAAGACACGATAACGTTTTGATGGTTTACTCGCAGAAGAAAGATAAATGTCAAGTTTGAAGACAAAAGGCAAGTTTGAAGATAAATAGAAGATTTCTGCGGAAGAAAAGGAAGGATCAAGAGAAATGAAAAATTCCCGATAGACTCGATTTCGGGCGAAATGGAAAGACTAAAACCGCCTAAGAGGGAGTATATAAGCAAGAGGCATAGGACAGAAGCTGGGACACGATTTTCAGAGCTTTCACCACCAAAAATTAGCATTTAGGAATATTTCCATTTTCTGTTAGCGAGCTGCGTCTCAACTAGGGTTTTCGTTCTTAGACTTTTAGAGTTTCGGCTACTCTCATTGTACCAGTTTTTACGCAGATTCGGAATAAAAACCTTCTTGCTCTCAATCTCATTCATTCTCTATTTAATTTTAAAGTTCATCGTTTTCTTAATTATCGTTGTGCGGTTCTGCAGATAGCCGGTTCCTCTGGAAACTTAGGGTTTACCCGAAGTTTCCTTATTTACGATTTATTGACAGTAGGTGAATTTCGGTTCCCACAACCAATATCTGAAAAGGTCTTAAGATAAATAAAATGACGTAAGGGATGTACAAGAAACCATCAACGGCTTAGCCAAGACTATGAGCTAGCTTTCAACCTGTTGGATGGATATTAACGACCATTGGTTGAAAATAAATCGTAAGACACCTATGAAACCATGATAATGAAAACCATTAGGCTTAGAATTTTCTAATTTTTTGACCATGACAACATGTCAGTTTTTTCAATTCGTTGATGGAAAAACGACCAACAGTTGAAATAAGTCTTAAGGTAAAGACTGAAACGAAAACAGATTTTTATTATACCACTTCGGCTTAAAAAGACACTGGGGTTGAATTACCCCTTGCTCGATGAAACTAACGACCAGTGGTTGAAAAATATTTAACATAAAGACCAAATTTAAAACATCCCCTATATATTAATTGAGAAACATTTGAAAAGATGTAACCTCAAGTTTGTATTAATTAAAAAGTAACCTTGCTTAGTTGTCAATCAATTAGCATATCAATTAAACTGACGTGGCGGCTTTAGGTTCAATTGAAATTTGCTAGGGAAAAATAATTAGAGACGCATATAACGCATGTAACATAATTTATATATTTATATATATCGCACACATGTAATGGAAGAAAAGGAAAATATACGATTTGATAACGATTTGCATATATTAACTATAATAACTTCATTCCTTTTAATTTATGGAAGTGTATATGTAAAATGGAAAATACTTAAATTCAAATAATCATAACGTAATTTATAAATCATTGGTGTAAAGTTTTGTTACACAAAT
>CAKOAT010141933.1:35494-47825 GCA_932364175.1 Eruca vesicaria subsp. sativa | reverse complement strand
TTAACCTAAGTATTTATCTGTTTAATTATTTTAAAACTTAAATATTTTCTAAATTTCAGGTCAAAACAAACAAACGAAATGAGAATAAAATTCAAAATAAATATTTATATCGAGTAATAACCAAAATATAAAAAAAAACATAGCAAGAGAAAAATGGAAGATAAATAGGATTGACACGTGAACGTGAACTTCTCATAACCTGAAGATAAATAGGATTGATACGTGAACGTAAACTTCTCATAACCATAATTAATTTTTAAATTGTTAAATCATGATATAAAACTGAGTTAATTTTTAATTTGATAACTTTTAATTTTTTTTAATTTTTTAAATCATTATGGCTATGTTAAATCATGACAATAATTAATTTTAAATTGTTTATTTGTATTCGAAAAACTTAAAATATTGCTTTTAAAAATAATTTTAAATTTAACATAATTTTTTAGAAAATTATTTTTTAAAAATATAATTTTTTAAAAATATAATTTTCTAATATTATTATACAAATAAATAAATTATATTAAATTAGTTTAGAAACTTTGTATATTTTAATTGCAAATATTTTACCAATTGCTTCTTTAAAAACATTAGGAAACTTGCTATACTCTACCAATCAAGCCCAGTGACACTCCATTTATTTTCCATCACTCGAACACTGAAAAGTAAAAAGATATGTGAAATCAGATCCATTAAATTCTAAGATTTGATTTACATTTCTAATTAAAATGGTTTTTGATCATACGTATAGATAATTATATAAAAATTCCAAAATTCTAAAATTTCAAATACATACAAAAACAATCATATGTAAATTTTAAATTTGTGAATATTAAAATTTTATATTTTAATTACATATATTCACCCTGCGCAAGGCGCAGGTCTTATCCTAGTGTTTCTTATTTTACGACTTTGAGAAGTTTTAATATTGTTTTGATTTGTTGGATGGAAAATAGATCAACGGCTGAAAAAGACTTTTGTCGGATGGAACATATATGATCGTTAAGAGAAAGGAAACAAAGTCTTTGTTTTTTTACAATTGAAAGACAAAAGACTATATGAGTTTGTGTTCGGCGGCTTGTTGGATGGAACTAACTGTTTGTTATTTGGGTTGTAACCCAAAAATTTGTGTATTATATATTTGGATAATTGATTGAATCATGCACGAGGTCATTTTTCTTAAAGAGTATTTCGATTCTATTCCAAATCTTTGGGTTACACGAAATCCCTTTGTAGGATAAGACAATCACAGTCTCACTCTTGTTCTAGGTTAAGATACAAGAGAAACAAAAAGAAGTTTTAGTGTTTATATGTGTTCTTCAAAGATCTTTGATGATCTTTGAACAATGAATTTATTTCTCTCTTACTCTCTTACTAACTATTTGTTTCTGATTTTTTTCTATGCCATTTGCCAATACCTACATGTCTTTATATAGAGAATAAAAAACTGCAACCAATGGTTGCAATGGTTAATCGAAGAGATGCAATTGTTAATACTAATGGTTGCAATGGTTAATGAAAAATTACAATTGTTAATACCAACAATTGCAATGGTTAGTAAAGAGTTACAATGGTTAATCATCAAGGGTTGCAATCATAAATATGGTTAATCACCAAAGGTTGCAAATATTAATATGGTTATCACCAAAGATTGCAATCATTAATATGGTTATTAACAAATGTTGCAATCATCAATATTTGCAAACTTTTATTTATGTAATTGTAATTGTTCACACAAACAATTGCAATGGTTCATTGCACCCTTTCACTTAAATATATATAACAGTCCTCCCCTATTTAAGGGAAATCATAGATTCATTAAATAAATAATACATATATCAAACTCATGCATAAATGAAAATGTCCGAATAATTGAATTTTCATCTTAGTGTATTACACATTCCAAATGTCCGGGAATCAGGATGTCCTACGGATTAAATCCCTCAACCCATTTTGAACACATGAAGATAATACACACACGTGTTTCCACACTACTCTAAGTGTTATACTTGACACTATTATAAGCCATGTGTCCCTATCCATTCATGAGCGCATACAAAGCCAAGTCCCAGCTTATTGAAGCGGCATCACTTCACACTCATATAGGTAAATACTTTCAATCATGCACCTGCAAATGCATTTTTTCAAAGTATTTATTAAGAATAATATTTCAACCTAACATTTCTTCAGGTCCAAGCACATACCTTGGGATGATTAAAAAAAATGTGCTTCTATCTTTAAATGTAGGCTTTCCACATTGAATTCAGCCTCTAACATCGTATTAGAGGGGAATTGGGTATCCCACCATTAAAGATTTCAAATGGACTTTAAACTCATCCCTTTCACAGACTTAATCACTAACTCCCTAGCTAATCCTTTCTTCAAATGATCAGCTAAATTTTATTGAGACCGAACAAATTCTATTGTTATCACCCCGTGAGTGATCAGCTCACGTACTGCGCTGTCTAACGCCCATGTGTCTAGACTTACCATTATACACTTGGATATAGGCCTTAGCCAAGGTAGCTTGACTATCACAATGGATAGAGATTGGTGATACTGGTTTCAGCCACAATGGAATCTCGTACACTAAATTTCTTAGCCACTCTGCCTCTTTACCGATAGTTGCTAATGCAACGAATTTCGACTCCGTAGTCGAACTTGTAATGCAAGTTTGCTTCTTGGAAGCCCATGAAATGGCACCTCCCCCAAGCAAAAACACCCAACCACTTGTAGAAGAATGATATTCTATGTTGGTAATCCAACTTGCATCTGAATATCCTTTTAACACTGAAGGAAATCCGACATATGACAAACCATAATTAATGGTTCCTTTCAAATATTTGAGCACCCTTTTTAAGGGTTGCCAATGTTGAGTACTAGGATTACTAGTGTATCTACTCAATTTTCCTACAGCGTAAGCTAGATCTGGCCTAGTGCTACTGCTTGTCCTTATTAAGCAGCCGATCACTTGAGAATATTCGAGTTCTGATACTGCTTGTCCTTATTAGGCATAAGTTTCAAACTCGGATCCATGGGAGTGCTTATTGGAGAACAATTCTCACAATTGAACTTCTTAAGAATTTTCTCAATGTAATGAGATTGTGTTAAAGATAGTCCTTTGTTTTCACGTTTGATTCTAATTCTAAGAATCACATCCGCCTCTCCCATGTCTTTCATTTCAAAATTTGATGACAAAAATGTTTTTGTAAGCTCTACTTATCTAAGGTCAGTACCAAAGATCAACATGTCATCAACATACAAAAAAATGATTACTCTGTTACCGGATTCATCAAATTTGCTGTATAAACACTTATCCGATTGATTTAACCCGAAACCACTCGATAAGACAATCTCATCAAATCTTTGATGCCACTGCTTAGGTGCTTGTTTTAGCCCATACAATGATTTGATCAACTTACACACCTTATGCTCATTACCAGGCATAACAAAACCTTCAGGTTGCTTCATATACACCTCTTCGTCCAAAATACCATTTAAGAACGCCGTCTTAACATCCATTTGATGAACCACAAGGTTACTAATTGATGCCAAAGCTATTAATAATCTTATAGAAGAGATCCTAGCAACTGAGCATATGTATCAAAATAATCAATACCTTCCCTTTGTTTAAAGCCATGAATAACCAATCAAGCTTTAAACTTGTCGTTTGTTCTATCAACTTTCATCTTTCTTTTGAAAATCCATTTGCAGCCTAAAGGCTTGCAACCGGGTGGGAGATCTGACAAGATCCAAGTATTATTTCCTATGATGGAGTCCATCTCATCATTTATTGCTTCTTTCCAAAAATCAACATCTTGAGACTTCATAGCCTCACTATAAGTTCTCAGATCATTATCAACATGATAACAATATGAGTATTGGAAACCAATCACATCTCTTGATCCTTTCACTAAATATATTTGAAAATCAGGACCAAATGATTTTTCAATCCTTCCTCGCTTGCTCCTACGAAGCATAGGTGACACATTAAGAGGCACGAAAGTTTCGTATCCTTTATTAGTTCCACTTGAACTTGAAACTAAAGTCTTTGCCATAGGTATAGATGAAAACCGATTTTCATCAAATATTGCATCTCTTGTAACTATTACAGTGTGAACTGCTATTGAATCATTAGGTTCTATTACATAAAACCTATAAGCCTTGGAATGCTCTACATATCCAATAAAAATACAATCAATACCTCTCTCTCCCAAAGTTTTAATTTTGGGTTGGGGTAGTCTCACTACAGCCCTACATCACCACACTCGAAGATAATTCAAGTTGGGTTTTTTTCTTATACCAAAGTTCATAAGGGGTAAGTTTGTTCCTTTTATTAGGAACTCTATTTAATAAATAGCAAGCCGTTAACATGGCTTCTCCCCAAAATCCGTCACTCAATCCCGAGTAGGATAACATGGAATTAACCATTTCCTTTAGGATTCTATTTTTCCTTTCTGATACACCATTTTGTTGTGGTGTATATGGAGCTGTAGTTTCATGTATAATGCCTACAGACTGAAAATATACCGGATCATAATACTCTCCACCTCTATCAGTGCATAATTTCTTAATCAACCATTTTGTTCCAGCTCAACCTCAGTTTTATAAATCTTAAATCTATCTAAGGCCTCATCCTTAGTATGTAATAAATACACATAACAGAAACGAGAATAATCATCTATAAATGTAACAAAATATTTCTTGTTTCATAAAGATGGCGCAGCATGCAAATCACATAGATCACTATATATAAGTCCTAGCACTACTGAATTTCTTTCAATACCTTTAAATGGTTGTCTAATTATTGTTGTTAGCATGCAAGTACTACATTTTTTCTAAATCTATAGGAATCAACCCTTCTTTAGACATATTAATCATACGATTATAATGAACATGACCTAATCTAGCATGCCATAGAGAACTATCATTTTTGCTAGAACTTGCCATACAAACAGAATTGATAACTTTATTAACTTTATTAATATTAAGCATAAACATTCCATTACAAAAATATCCAAATCCAACAAACACACCACATTTCGATAATATATACTTATCGGATTCATACACTTGTTTAAAACCACATTTATTTAAAACACTACCAGAGACTAAGTTTTTCCTAATTCCGGGTACATGAAGTACATCCTTGAGATCAAGGATTTTTCCAGAACTAAACTCTAACACCACTTTTCCACGGCCTAGGATAGGGGCAGTTGACTCGTTTCCCATATGAAGTACGGATCCATCTTGAACTTGCTCATATGTAATCAACCATTCTCGATCTCTGCAAACATGTGTTGTTGCGCCCGAGTCAATCCACCATGCCACTTCATCATCCTGCACATAAAATGCCTCACAAATTTTTGATACATAATTCTTATTAGAATATGGTTTAAAATCAGAAATTTGACCTTGATGAGTGGATGGACCTTGGTCCTTAGAACCTTGTCCCAAACGGTTCTGTCCCGTTTTATTCTTATCCTTTCCTGCTCGGCAATCACGACTTAAGTGACCCGGCTTGTTACAATTCCAACAATAGCTCTTAAACTCTTTGTTAGATCCATTGTAAGTGTTGCTATTAGAGGAGTGTTTCCTCCAATATTTATTCTTAGAACTCACACCTTCCTCCATCATATTGATGGAAGAAGTACCAGCCTCATTATTTTTTGGTTTTTCTCCCTCTTGCGCCCTCAGAGATTACTGTATACGCAAATGGCTGCCAAGTTGTACAAGAGACAACTCTTCCTTTTTGTGTGTTTAACATGTGTTTAAATCTTTCCATGTAGGTGGTAACTTATCGATGATACTCGATACTGAGATGGATTCATCCATCATCATGTTGTGTTGGGAAAATTGACCTAGTATACGAAGCAATTCATTGTATCGCTCCATACCTGGCCTAGTGATATACCATGGTTTTGACCCAGTTTTGACCATGGTATTGATATGATTTTATAATATATATATATAAATGTTTTGGAGTCTATTAGGTATGTTTTCAGGTTCAGGAGCATTTTGGAGTAAAGTGATGATTTAGGTGCCCTTATGGACTTAAAAGAGAGATTTCCCGAGATGACTATAAAGATCAGACAACAAGGTCGATATCTAGAGATACATATCGATCGATACACATCTTGTGTAATCGATCGACGACGCTTCCGTAGAGGATGACGAATTTAGATACTCCATCGATCGATGTACACCATGTACCATCGATCGATATGAAGCGTGAAGAACAAGTTGACTTGGCCTTGAAGCCCAAGTTATCTCAATATTACAAGATTGCCCCTGATGAGTTTTAACCTAATGGAACTCATATTTATAGTTTTGCCTATGTGTTTTGGCTAGGTGTGGTTTTACATGCTTTTTGTATCTCTTAAACTTTGAATGCTTTTTGTGTTCGTAGTTCTTTGATTCATAAAAGTATTCTTTTCATCTTATTCTCATTTTCATAAAAGGTTATAGAATTCTAGATTTAGAAGAAACACACAAAGAGATTTGTTGTTCAAAAGAACCAAGACTTCAATCTTCTAATCTAATGAATTTCTATTATTACCTTGTTTCTATGAATTACTTAGCCATGTCTGAGTAGATTCAATTGTTAGATTTAGGGTTCAAATAGTTATGAGGGATTAGCCCCAACTATAGATTGTTGAGTTGTGATATTCATTATCCTGATGAACCATAATGTTTACTCTAGAGTAGCTAACTAGAGTATGATCATGGAATGATTTAACTTGTTAATCATCATCCTGAAATCATCTGGTATAAGCTAAGATCCTCTAGGGACGAACGAGAGACGGTCTATGATCTTGGTGAACACATATTCAATTCGATCTGAAGCTATATCGATCGATACTCCTATAAAGTAATCGATCGATGGCTATCCATATCGTCTGATATCGCTATCAACCCATCGGTCGATATTGCCGGCAGTCAGATCAATGGACGAGTCTAATAGAGACTGCTAATAGGCTCATCTAAGAATTGAAGTTCTTTAATATGTTTCAAGCAACTTATAAAGACATTTATAGCATTATAATCCTGATTATCTGAATAGCAACCTTGTATCTAACTACTTTCTTTTATTGTTTAAAACCTAAAACAATTCTCGTGAGCAACTTACCATTGCTCACAACTGCAATTTACTTTTAAACCTTAATCAACCTAGCATAATCACTAGGATTATATCTTTTGTGTTCCTTAGTTCCTTGTGGATTCGATCCCTAAGTACTACAACTGAACCTCTTATTTGAGAGAGTAATTCACTCGTTAGGGTATTTTGAGTGATATCAAATTTGGCGCCGTTGCCGGGGAACTAAGATCGTCATTAGATTTAATCTGATTAGGTCTAGGTTATTTGTTACTGCTTAATCATCTTCAGACACAAAAATGTTTTTCTTGTCTTTTTTCAGGTCATGTCCAGCAGTACTAAAAGCAACAAGAACAACCAACTTGTGTACTCAGAAGACCCTCACAATCTGGAACGTAGCATCCGCAGAGACTTACATTCCACATCGATCGACATCAACCACAGTTCGTCGACCGATACTCTCTTACCACAGTCGACTGAGACACCTTCTTCGTCGACCGATACTCGCACCTTCCCATCAATCGACATCAACAACCGTTCGTCGACCAAAATCTTTCACCCGACATCGATTGATATACCTCATTCTACATCGATCGATACTAACCGGCGAGACATGGTAGCGACTATCATTCTCACTGCTGATGAGAATGGAGACTTGCGTGATCAAGATGGTCACCTGCGTAATGCAGCATGTCAGAAGCTGAATGCTCAGAAGGAGATCATTCCTGAGCAAGAAACTGCACCTACATACCTCATTCAACCTGTAGAAGAGGCTAACAGAGCTAGAACTTTGGCTGACTACAACCGTCCGGATCAGTTCTACACCAACCGATCAGCCATACGCTCCCCTGCTATTCAGAGAGGAGATTTCGAGGACAAGCCGCAGTACTACACACTTGTAGGACAGATACCCTTATGTGGGTTGTCCCATGAGCCTCCTATGGACCATCTAGAGAGGTTCGAGGATCTCATAACTGTCATAAAAGCCAATGGAGTCCCTCAAGACTATCTTCTCTGCAAGCTTTTCAAATACTCTCTATCTAGAGAAGCTTTGTAATGGCTGAGACAATTACAACCAGGTTCTCTCACAACCTGGAGCGACATAAAAAACGCATTCCTGCGTAACTTCTTTGATGACTCACGCGCTGAAGAATGGAGGAGGAAAATTGCTACATTCACTCAGGATCCTGGAGAATCATTTAAAGACACATGGAACAGATTCAAATCCTACCAGCGAGATTGTCCACACCACGGATTCAATAACGTGCAACTGCTCTGCACTTTCTATAGAGGCATCACTTTGAAGTATCATATGGCTCTAGACAGAGCTAGTGAAGGCAATTTCACCACCAGAAATCCGCAAGAAGCTGTGAAGTTGATTGATAACTTAGTTTCAAGCAACAGCACAAAGAACATTGTGAAGACAAAGGCTACATCATTCCTTGGGAAGGAACATATTAATGAAGTGCAAGCACAGCTGGATAATGTTCAGAAGTTACTAAACAAGCAGATTTTCTCAGTGGAGGATGCAGAAACTGAAGCTGAAGAGGAATACACGGAAGAAGATGTGAACTAGATTAGTGGAGCTAGATTCCAGAGGTCTGGACACCAAGGAGGATACATAAACTTCACAGGACAGAAAAGCAACTTCAATCAGAGTTCACAGAAGCCTACCAACTACAGCAACAGCAACCCCAACAACAACAGAAGTTATGGGAACTCATTCTACACAAATCCACCCCACCCCACCCAAGACAATACGCTAGAAGAGATGCTAGAAAAAGTTCTGGAGAGTCAGCAGAAACTTCAGATAAACTTCTATGGAAAGATCGACTCTGTCTACACCAAGCTTGATGGTTTAAGCACCTATGTGAAGAAGTTGGAGACCCAGGTGGTTCAGACAGGAGAAGCACTAAAGAAGCAAGAAATTTTAGCAAAGGGAATGGGAGAGTTTGCTACTCTCCATGATGTGCATGCCATCCTAGATGATGACTTTTGGCAAAAGCTGAAAGATTCTGAAGATGATAGTGAGACAGACCTCGAACTCGAACTCGAATACTATCGATCGATATCATCTCCTGAGCATCGATCGATACCGTCCAGAGTACAGCTATCGATAGACTTTCACGAGTGTCGATCGATGGACTTAGACGAAGCTTCTTACGAGTGCAGTGCCGTCAAGATTATGTCACAAGAAGCCTTCGCAGCACGACGCCCACATCCGCCCGTCCCTATCAAAGTCAAATCAGAGGACATCGATCGACAGGATGACTCCCCAATCGACCGCATCTGCCTTTCCCTTTCAGACTCTAAAATACACATATCGATCGACAGATAGACTCACCCGTTGATCAATACAAAGCTAGTGTTATCGACCGACCCACTCCAGTCATTGTCGATTGATACATAGTACCCCAACGTCGAGTGCAACTTCCAAAGATCGACGTTGCACGACTTGATGCACTCCGGGAGCAGTCTAAAGCTTCCACTACCCTTCCCACCACCATCATGAAGAGACCCACATACATCTTTGAGCCCGTGGAGACAAAAAAGGAAAATCATGGAAGAGTTCTCAGGAAAAGGAAAGAGAAGATCCCCAAGCCTTATAAAAGGGAAGCTAATGAGAAGGAATTGTCAAGCTTCAGAAAGAGAGTTCTGAGAATATCTAAAGAGAAATCCTTTGAAGATGCTTACTTTTCACAGAGATTGTGGATGTTTTTCAGAGAAACCAGAGAGACATAAGAAGACATCAAGAGAATGTTTCACCAAGTCAGAGACAGTCTAAAGAAGAAGATCACACCGGAGAAGAAGAGTGATCCAGGGAAGTTCACAATACCATGTTCAATAAGAGGTATTGAGTTCCCTCGTGCTCTCTGCGACACAGGATATGGAGTTAGCATCCTACCCAAGATCATGGCAGACCATCTAGGTCTGAAGATAGAGCCTACTGAAGAATCTTTCATCTTCGTGGATTGTTCTCAGCAGCACTCTGGAGGCATAGTTCGAAACCTTGAGGTTCAGATTGGAGATGCCCTAATTCCTACAGACTTCCACGTTCTGGAGAACAAGCTTAACTTCAAGACATCTCTACTTCTTGGAAGGGCTTTCTTAGAAACAGTTGGAGCTGTTTGTGACCTAAAATCCAATAAGCTCTGCCTAACCCTCATTGACCCTACCATCCACTACAATCCTGTTCAATTCATCAAGATTCCAAGGACAGAGAGCCCATCACTCGTAGCAACTTGGTTCTGTGCCCACGAGTATGATTCCATGGCCGGGTACGAGACAGAACCAGATGTATCGTTCGATGGAAGCCTTCTTCCATCGACCGATAGCAATCCACCAGCATCGACCGACGAGCATACATGGTCATCGATCGACAGGCTTTTCCAAGAGATCGAAGAAGAGTTTCCAGATGGGGATTTTCACATAGAAGATTGGGAGAACGATCATTACATTCCAGAACTGGTTAATATCACTACTCAGGAGGAGTATGATGAAGATTATGAAGAGGAACGAGCCACATAATATAGATTTCTTCGGGAAGATGAAGAAAGACCTCTTGTCCCATCCTTTATCTTCAGATCATCGATCGACATAGACCTCCATCAATAGACCGATATGCCCCAACCAAGATCGCTCAAAAGACGTTTTGATTCAACGAGTGACGACCTGTAAGTCCCACATGAGCCATAAGACGGAGACTACTCAATTGGAAGTTGGGCAAGCAATTACCATGAAAGTTTCACAGTGGATACAACACCACTGATGCATGCGACCACACCATATGCAGACGTATCGACCGACACTGAGCAACATCCATTGATCGACACGTATCTCACCCTATCGACCGACGCCCATACCCACCTATCGACCGATCCTACCACTACACCATCCGAGGTACAAACACATAATTTCGATTTTACATTACTAATTTCGGATGAATTTGGTATTTTCAGGGATCCAGATGGCCATGCACGAGCAATGGACGGAAGAATCATTCCAATCTCCAAAGAAGACGTTGCAGACATTCTTCAGATGACCATCTTAGCCTATCCAAAATTCCAACACACATCGATCGATATGTGGAGAATCACATCGACCGATATACGTCGAGAATTTGGGAAACGAGCTTCCAGATCCGGGATTCGTCAGTTCTTATGGGAAAAGAAAGACGAATATGGTGTTTACAGAGATGAGAATGGTTTCGCAAGAGGAGTAGCTGGAGACATCATCCATGTATCCAAAGAAGATATGGGGAAATTGCTGAATAGAGCCTCACTGATGGAGCGCTCTTGTTTCTGTTTACCAGAGCACGCTGAACAGTTTGCTAAAGGAGTTCCAGTTTGCAAGCTCTACACACAAGCAGAGGTCACATACATTATCAATGGAAGAGTTGGTGAACATAACTGGGGGATGGCATCACTGAGGTCTGAACATGAAAGAGCCATAGCATCACTTCAAGGAGAATGACATTGGAATAAGACCGGCGATGACTTAGCTCGCAAAGAGAGGAAAGCTCTGCAAGAAGAAGTACATGCACTACGTGAAAAACTAGAATCTCAGAAGCATAAATCGGCCGATACAGCCAGAGAAGCATCAATCGATACCACCATAGACAAGCCTATCGAGAGTCACCTACAGGAGCTATCGATCGATGACCCTCCGTGTCCATCGACCGATATTCAAGCACCAGACTTCTGTACTAGAGAAGAAACTGAGGACATCACAAGAGATATCTACAAATCTATTGAAGCCTAAGGAGATGAAGCATACAGATTACTCGAAAAGATGTGGTTCCACTACAAGAAATATGGGTTTTATTAGCGGACGTTAAATGCTATGAGATCGCTACTATAGCGCTCCTTAAAACGCTCTGAGATCGCCCGTCATAATAGGTCCGACACTTTCGATAGCGGAACAGTCGTATGCTATATTAAAGTAAACAACACTAGCGGTGTTGTCTATGCAATTGTTAATACTTATAATAAGGCTGTAAAACCGTTATTAAAACTAGTTATTTTTATTTTATGTATACAAAAGATAGCAAATGTTTTGTGTTATTAATCTGTTCTTTAATATCAGAAATTTTATTAAAATTAATTACGATTTGGTTTTATTTTTGAAAATTTAATATTTATTTCAAATATTTGTAATAAAAATAATTAGTGATATTATTAAAGCTAAAATATGTTTTAACAAACAAAACATATCCTCTTTTACATAAACCATCAAACC
>CAKOAT010141933.1:14296-35274 GCA_932364175.1 Eruca vesicaria subsp. sativa | reverse complement strand
TGGTGGTGAGGAGGTCAAACGAGAAAAACCATTACTCAGAGAGAAACCAAACTAACCATTACATCTCTGAAACCCTAATCGAGATCCATTGATACAGAAACAGATAGTTTACCAAATCACAACACTATAACAGAAGCAGATAGTGAGGACAGATCGAAACCCTAATCCACAAAAAACCCTAAATCAAAAGATCATCACATTCTCTCCCTTTATCTCTCTCTCTCTCTCTCTCTTTCGTAGTCAGAAGGACTTGAGATGGTGATGGTGGTTGATACAGCTTCATTGGCGGAGACAGAGAATGAGGAGATAGAGATGGCGCGTCGGAGGTTATGGTGATGGTGGTTTCAGAGAGAGAGAGACAAGAAAGAAGAAATCGGAGGAGAGGAAGAGAAGGAGCCGAGGTTTGCTATGGCGTCGATTTCTTGTTAAGGTTTAGGGCATGTTTAGGGTTTAGGCCAAGTTTAGCGTCTAGAACTTAAGGTAATTTATTTGGATGTAATAAAGAGATTTGATAAACATAATAGATTTGGAGTTTATGTTAAATTAATATTATAAATTTGAAAAGATTAGATTTATGACTAGTATGTAGGGTTTAAGTTTAAGGTTTAGGGTATTAGATTTAGGGTGTAGATTTATGATTAGTTGTTTGAGGTTTTTTTTTAACAAAGTGTTTGAGATTTATATAAATTTGAGATTTAACTTTTAAAATTATTTAATTTTGAGTTTAGTTCCTAAAAAAATCAGAAAAATTCAAATAATTTTTTTTTTATAAATCTGAATGAACTTTTAGTCGTTGGAGTTTGGATTTTATACTCTAACAAAACACAAATAAATAAAGAAATCTAAGGATAAATTTTCAAAAGATTAAATTTAGTCTTTAGGGTTTGGATTTTATACTCTTAACAAAACACAAAAGTAAATAATAAAATATCATATGTTTTTCATTAAAGATCCAAAAACATACAAGGATTTGAGATAAGGATATAAGACAATACGTTCAACTTCTCCAGAACTGCATAAATTATTAACATTCAGTTTCAAACTCTAATCTCTGCTCCCATCTCATCTTCTCCAACCAGCTTCTCATCTTCTTCAATATCAAAAAATCGCGCATTAAAACAAACACACACCCCCAAGCAAATCATAAAGCAAGTGAGAAGCACAAAGTGTGCTCAGTACAATCATTTGATATAAGCATAATAAATTACCCCTCAAAAGGAAAATTCCATTCGTGAATTATCCTATACTAGCACTCATCAACACTATATTAACTTATGAAATGGTTCGAGGTTTCATACCACAAAAGTGTCTCACAAAGATCTAGCTAAGAAACTGGAAGCTTTAACTAATTAAAGAACAACTCGTAAGTTTGTATGTAATATTCTAGCTTCAAGCAGGAGACAATAATCCCAGTATAAACACTATCTCTAAATCCTATGCAATCCACCAAAACTACATCTTTCTGAACACAAGAAACCTAAATTCTTCACAGAATCAACATTCCATAACGGATCTTGACGATAAGTAACCTAAAGGTGTAGCAACCACAAAATAAGATCAAAACAGCGAAAGAGAAAGAGAGACAGAGGGCGAGAATAGAAGAATCAGAGACTAATCAGCTTAGTGTTTAGTAGAACCTAATCTCTTTGACACATCCAACAACAACACTATTGTGATGATTATAATGAAAACTTTTACCAATATGAATGGTCATGATGCCGCTATTGCAGCCAATGTCAAGACAGTCCTTGCCTTGAAACCATTCTTTCTTCAACACTTTAACCCGAGGATCCTCATCCATATCATTGCTTATCTAATAACAACACCATTACAAGGTTTGTCCAAAAAGAGATGCAAAATCAGCACATACAACATTAAAGAAGGATGAAAGAGAGAGTATGAAAGAATATGACTCACTCTATAGCCATAGTAGTTTTTGTAGTTTCTAAACGGATACGAATCTTGGGTTCTCTTCTTCTTCTTGTTTGGGTTTGGGTTCCCTTGTTGTTGTTGTTGCTGCTTCAGCTTCTGATTATCTTCATTAGCTATAACTTGCTCTTGTTGTTGAATCTACCTCTGCCAAGCTTCAACTCCGAGGGTCTATAAAGCCAATTCACACGAAGCTTAAAGTTGTTGCCTTCTTTCGCAGGAAGGAGCAAATGGATCAAACCAATAAATGGTGGGCAATCCTGAGGTGGCTTAAACAAAGCACAGTCCCTAACACTAATCCTCCTCCCGTCCTGGATTAAAAAAAAATTAAACCTTAAAATCCAATTGAACCAATCAAGCGACAAACCTTTACAAAGTCTCGACTTTAAATCCAATTGAACCAATCTTCAACCCAATCAAGCCAGAAACATTAACAAAATCTCGACTCTAAATCCAAATGGATGAAATTAGGGAAAAGGGAATGATTTTGAACCTTGGTGAACGAAGAAGGTGAAGAAAGAGAGAGAGGCGAAGAAGAAGCAGCGTCCAAGCTTGAAATTAAACGAGAAGGAGGTCTAATCATAAGCCGACGATGACCTTTCTTGAGATGATTTCCTGAGATGCAGAGGGAGAGGTACATTACCCATGACCCCATTATTTTAATTCAAAGGAATGATCACACATTGTGGAAGCGAGGGAGAGGTACATTACCCATGACCCCACTATTCACCAAACATTGTCAGAAAAGACTACAAAAAGTAGAAAGATCAATAAGATGAACATCTGTTGTTCATTGGGATTGATATAAAAGAAAAAGAAAATTTGGGATTCAGAGAAGGGAGATATAGGGAGAAAACAAACCTGAATGAGAATGCCTGAAACTTGCTTGAGTTGAATCCAAGTGTTCCTTGATCGATACTCCCAAGGTAAAGCCCTCACTTTTATTTTATGCATAAATGAAATCAGTAGAGGGGATAGACAGACATGATTGCTAAGTTGATTGGCTTAATGAATTTGGTTGCTAAGCTAGGATGTGGTATAATGTACTTCTGTAGTTAGTAATATGAGATGTGGCTTGCAACAAAGTAGAGGTTATGATTATAAGTTAAGATTTGATTGAGTCCCTGCTATTTTCAAACTTCTTCCAAAGACTAACTATTGTGTTTGCTTGAGGACAAGCAAAAGGTTAAATCTGGGGGAGTTGATATACCATGGTTTTGACCCACTTTTGACCATGGTATTTATATGATTTTATAATATATATATATATATATATATATATATATATATATATATATATATATATATATATATATATATATGTTTTGGAGTCTATTACGTATGTTTTCAGGTTCAGGAGCATTTTGGAGTAAAGTGATGATTTAGGTGCCCTTATGGACTTAAAGGAGAGATTTCCGATATAACTATAAAGATCAGACAACAAGGTCGATATCTAGAGATACATATCGATCGATACACATCTTTTGTAATCGATCGACGACGCTTCCGTAGAGGATGACGAATTTAGATACTCCATCGATCGATGTACACCATGTACCATCGATCGATATGAAGCGTGAAGAACAAGTTGACTTGGCCTTGAAGCCCAAGTTCTCTCAATATTACAAGATTTCCCCTGGCGAGTTTTTAACCTAATGGAACACATATTTATAGTTTTGCCTATGTGTTTTGGCTAGGTGTGCTTTTACATGCTTTTTGTATCTTTTAAACTTTGAATGCTTTTTGTGTTCTTAGTTCTTTGATTTATAAAATTATTCTTTTCATCTTATTCTCATTTTCATAAAAGGTTATAGAATTCTAGATTTAGAAGAAACACACAAAGAGATTTGTTGTTCAAAAGAACCAAGAGTTCAATCTTCTAATCTAATGAATTTCTATTATTACCTTGTTGCTATGAATTACTTAGCCATGTATGAGTAGATTCACTTGTTAGATTTAGGGTTCAAATAGTTATGAGGGATTAGCCCCAACTATAGATTGTTGAGTTGTGATATTCATTATCCTGATGAACCCTAATGCTTACTATAGAGTAGCTAACTAGAGTATGATCATGGATGATTTAACTTGTTAATCATCATCCTGAAATCATCTGGTATAAGCTAAGATCCTCTAGGGACGAACGAGAGCCGGTCTATGATCTTGGTGAACACATATTCAATTCGATCTGAAGCTATATCGATCGATACTCTTATAGAGTAATTGATCGACGGCAATCCATATCGTCCGATATCGCTATCAATCCATCGGTCGATATTGCCGGCAGTCAGATCAATGGACGAGTCTAATAGCGACTGCTAATAGGCTCATCTAAGAATTGAAGTTCTTTAATATCTTGCAAGCAACTTA
Organism: Eruca vesicaria subsp. sativa; assembly: GCA_932364175.1. Lineage (NCBI taxonomy): Eukaryota > Viridiplantae > Streptophyta > Magnoliopsida > Brassicales > Brassicaceae > Eruca > Eruca vesicaria. The sequence continues at coordinate 30,978 of CAKOAT010141933.1, read as the reverse complement.
TAAAGACATATATAGCATTATAATCCTGATTATCTGAATAGCAACTACTTTCTTTTATTGTTTAAAACCTAAAACAATTCTCTTGAGCAACTCACCCATTGCTCACATTTTCAATTTACTTTTAAACCTTAATCAACCTAGCATAATCACTTAGGATTATATCTTTTATGTTCCTTATTTCCTTATGGATTCGATCCCTAAGTACTACAACTGAACCTTTGATTTGAGAGAGTAATTCACTCCTTAGGGTAATTTGAGTGATATCACCTAGAATCCGATATCTTGTAATTACTAAAATTACTAACAAGGAACTTCTTACTAGAAGTATCCTCAGCCATGTACTTTGATTATTATGCATCCCACAACTCTTTTGTGGATTCGACATTCTGATAAACATCAAAAAGAGGATCTGACATACCGTTGAGAATATGGCCACGGCATATGTAATCATCGTTTTCTCATTTAAGTTGCTTCCTTTTTCTCATCCAAAGACTCATTCTCAACATCTTCCGGCACAGTAGGCATAGGCATGCTTAGAACATACACTACATTCAGATTTGTGAGGAGAAAATGCATTTTCTTTTGTCATCTTCCAAAGTCTATTCCCTCAAATTTATCTAACTTTCCAAACTTTGATGTCATCTCTCGCACTGATACACCATCCATAATTCACAAGAAAAATACTCTTTAAGATTGTTAGTTATTTGGCTTGTAACCCATAAATTTGTGAATTATATACTTGGATAATGATTGAATCGCGCACGAGGTTACTTTCCTTAAAGAGTATTTCGACCATATTCCAAACCTTTGGGTTACACGAAATCCCTTTGTATGATAAGACAATCAAAGTCTCACTCTTGTTCTAGGTTAAGATACAAGAGAAACACAAAGAAGTTTTAGTGTTTATATGTGTTCTTCAAAGATCTTTGATGATCTTTGAACAATAAATCTATTTCTCTCTTAGTCTCTTACTAACTATTTGTTTCTGATTTTTTTCTATGTCATTTTCCAATGCCTACATCTCTTTATATAGAGAATGAAAAGTTGCAACCAATGGTTGCAATGGTTAATCCAAGAGATGAAATTGTTAATACTAATGGTTGCAATGGTTAATGAAGAGTATTAACAATTGCAATGGTTAGTAAAGAGTTACAATGGTTAATCATCAGGGGTTGCAATCATAAATATGGTTAATCACCAAAGGTTGCAAATATTAATATGGTTATCATCAAAGGTTGCAATCATTAATATGGTTATTACCAAAGGTTGCAATCATCAATAGTTGCAAGCTTTTATTTATGTAGTTGCAATCGTTCACATAAACAATTGCAATGGTTCGATTTCATGGCAAAACGCAAATTTACGAACTCGCTCAGTCGCCTCTTTTCCGGTTAAGGCTTCGACAAGTCTCTGAATTCGTTTCTCACATGAAGGAACTTGAAGAGGATGTTAATCTAACTCATCTTGAAGAAGGGTACCGCCATATATCGTGAAATCTTCACACTCCTCATCGACAATGTCATTGGTTTGGCTGCTTCTAGATGACTGAGTGAGTGACATTGATGATCAATTCTCTGATTGCATCCATAGTCCTATGATTTGAAACAAAGGCACCAGTAATGGTGGGAGAGTTAGACATTATCGGTTGTGGTAATGAAATTGATGGCGATCGATTGAGAAATTGTAAAAATTTACAGTATATGAGCCAAGGTTTCAGATTTCTCATTGATATTTACAATGAGAAAAAGGATAAATTAGTAAGTAGAGTATAAGAAAGATAGAGAAAGAAAAGAGATGAAGTGAAGCTTGGAGAAAAAGAGACACGAGAAGAAAGAGAATTGGAAAAGTAGATGGTAGGAGTAAAACGGGGAGAGAATATAACTTCTGAAGTCAAAGGTATATTGCAAAATATAAGTCAGTTTAGGTGGATTGACGCATATTTCTCATTTATCAATTGTTAAAAGATTGTTCACTAATGAGTTTGGACACATATCGCTTTTAAGCAAACTGCTATTTCTCCTTCATTTTTCTGTCGATTACCTTAACTAAAGTATAACTTATATAGAATAGAAGCATGATTATGTTTTAAAGCAATAGGATCCATAAAGCAATATAAATCACATTTTTGTCCAGTAAGAAAAGGTGATACCTTTTATAATATTCCAAAAAGTAACAAAGATTAAATGTATGTATCTATCTATTTATTTATTTGTCTGCGCTTCGTGCGGAGTATTTGTTAATTGTGTAACATAATATGCAGTATTTGTTATGCGACAAAATAATATTTATTTTAAATATAATTTCATATATCGTAAATTAACGCTGATTTAACAAATTCTATTTTAAGTATCTCTATTCGTCTGATGTTTGTTGGCATTGCTATCAAAGATGTTACCTTCAAGTACATAAATCTCCTATATATCCTCATCTCCATTGTTATTTCATATTTTGATATTTTTTTAAAATGAAATAAAATTTTGTTAAGATATATTATGTTTTTAAAATAAAAATATAAACAATAAATAAAATAATAATATTTACAAAACAACGAAAAGAAATCTTAAAAAAAAAATTTTAACACTAAAACACTAAACCCTTGGTTAAATCATAAACCCTTTGGAAATATCCTAAACATTAAATCAAAAAATTAATATTAAGCAATTATACTGTTTTTTATTTATTTTTATCATTTTATTTTAAAAACATAATATAATGTAACAATTTTTTTTTCATTTTAAAGATATATTAAAAGAATTTTTAACTGTTTTTCCAATTATTACTTTTTATTTTGTTTTTATTTTTTATTTTAAAAACATAATATAATGTTAAAATATTTTTTTTAAAGAATTATTTTCGGTTTTTTGTAAATATTATTATTATTATTATTTTTTAAATATAATATAATTTCATATGATTTTGTTTCTTTTTTTAGAAGATATCAAATATGAAATAACATCATCCTATTGGTTGATGAACCCAAGAATAAATCTTATAAGTATAGAAAGTTGACAAATAGTTGGACCATAGAAAACTAGTGCCATGTAACGCCTAGAAGATACAATAAATCAATGTTTGGTTATTACATTCTTACGTATATAAAATTAGTTTTGAGGTGAACATAGTCAAAGCTATTACAAACAAAACACAAGGAACCGTTAAAGAGAGAAAGGGATGGCGAATTGGAGTGTGGTGATGATTATGGTAGTGTTGGCGATAGCTACCATGGAACAAGAAGCAGAAGGAAGCGTATGTTTATTTAATTGCTTGAAAAAGTGCCGTCACAAGGATCCTTCTGTTAGAAGATATTGTATCTGCGAGTGTGTTCTATTTTGCCTTGTCTCCAAGAGCCCACAAGGCGAGCATCCTTCTGAAAGTGAATCTCTCTACCAAACTATGAGCGAAACATGCGGCGAAGCACCTAATGCTCCATCACCATCACCACAGTAATTATTTATTTGTATTTGCGTTTACGTTAGATATTAAACAATTATATATTAATGTCTTATCATCAAACGTTTTTTTTGCGTACAAAAAAATTTTCAATTAGCTAGTAGACGCAAGTATATGTTAAGGTAGATGGACTAAACTTATAAATATTAAAAAAAAAACAATCATATACCCATATGTATTTATGCTGTTGTGTTTGTGTATAGAGAAGCTGACACGATTTATGTATGTTGACATTGCAGGATGAAAACAAGCTTTAGAAAAGAGAAACTCAAGAGAGTAGATGTTCATGGTTAAATCCTCTAGATTTGTATAAGAGACAAATAACAATCAATAAAGTCTTTAAATGTTTACTTAATTAATAGGGTTTTATGACCGTATAAATTGGTTCAGTTATTTTTTCTTTCTTCACAAGCAATCTCTATAATATTATTTGAGAAGTCAGTTTCTTATGTGTCGCACTCATGTTAACTCTCACGCTGGCTGATTATTATGATACCCCTAATGAATTTAAAAAAATACATTTAAATATTATTATTTCCTTTTAAAAAATTTCCTGTTAACGAGATAAAATAAAAAGAAAACATTTATAAAATTTAGAAAACTATTTAAAAACGAAAATATAAGTATATATAAATATGGTTTCATAAAAAAGGAAAATTCACAAAATAGTAATACTTAATTTAAATATATTTTAAATAACATAAAATATACTTTTGAAGTAATAAAATACTTTATATCTATATCTTGCTAGATGAAAAACAATATTTGTATATAATTTGATTCCATGAAAAAAGTTCACACAACTAATATTGATATTAGAAAAAGAAATCTTATTTTTTTCTTTACAAAAAATAATTTTAAACAATATATATAAATATATATATATATATATATATATATATATATATATATTTCAAAGTAATTATTTTTTGTATATATTTATCTATTTTATTAGATGATTACATAAAATAATTAAGTAACATAAACTGATATAATTGAAATTTGTTTTTATAATTAGCATTCTTGAAATATTTTTTTTATATTTTTTTGATTATAATATCTTACAATTACAGCAAAAATATAAATTCTATTTATATAATATAATTTCTCAAAAAATAACATTTTTATTGCATATATTAAGAGATATTAAAAACAAAACTAAAAATAAATTTTAAGAATATTTTTTTTTGATCAAATAACTATAATTATTTTTAAATATCATAACACTATATAAATTAATGAAGTAGATAGTTAAAATTATATATTTGAATTCAGAGAAATAGATAAAATCTATTATATCCAAATGATAACTAAATCAACCGTAAAAAAAAATAAAACTAAATCAACCGTAAAAATAATAAAACTGACGAAATATAACATATCTAAAATTATATATATATATATATAATTAAATTAATATAATATTATTAATATAAATTATGCCTACAAGCTATAAATTAATTTCAAATTTAAAGTAAATATCAATCAATTATTATAATATATTTATTTTATAAATATTGAAAATCACCTAGTCTAACATAAACATAAAAACAATCCATGCAAAAAGCGTTTTTGAAATATAAAGTAATAACTAGATCTTGACCCGCACAACCGTGCGGGTGTTAATTTTATATTTTTATATTTTACAATTATAGTTATTCATATGTTTTAGTTGTTTATAAATTATACTCTTTCGCTTTTATTTTAGTTGTCATTTTAGGTTTTTGCACACAGATTAAGTTATTTTTTAATTTTACATATTTTCAAAATAAAAACACAATTATCTATACACCTAAACATATTTCAGCCAATAAAAATAGAAAAATATGATATATTATGCATCGAAACTATAAAACGACATTTATTTTGAAATAAATTTCTTTTCTAACACGACATGTAAACTGGATGAAGGGAGTATTTGTTAATGAAATGTGTTACTGATGTTTAAACAACAAAGTGGTGCTAAATAAGTCATTTGTTATTTGGTATATTTTTTTATAAAACTTACCACTTTCAACTATATTTTTAATAAAGTATATAATTTAATTTGGATGATTTGTGTATATTATATACATATATTTTTTTGCTAAATGTATATTAATAAATATATGCTAATAGAAACATAAATTTCATAATTTGGATTTGATATATTTTTCATTTATATAGACCAGAATTTATTTTATATCCTATTTATAATTGTAACAATGGTGCCACAAATAAAAAAGGTCTATCTATTTATGATTTTAAAATTTACAACCAATATTGATGCGGGTAAGCATAATATTCCCTTTTTGAATGATATTGTTTAATATTGGAATATATTTTCTTTGATTTTATCATTATTTTTTTACAAAAACTGCTACAATCACGAAATTATAGGATTCTTATACTATTATGATTTTTTTTTTGAACCGTTGAACAATATTTTTTCTTGGTAAATGATATACCATTTTTCATATTTGATTATTTTGAAAAATCCCAACTTCATCTTCTCCAAATGCCGTCTGCGTTTTAGTACATTAAAGAAAATCATATAATACAAAGCGCACAATCATTCAAATAAAGCTTACACAAATTCAATAAAAAGTGAAAGAGCAATAACTCAAATATTAGTCGAGCATGTTTATTATAAATAAAACATTGTTAGTGACATACAAAGTATGGTTGAGCATGGTCATAATAGAGAATATATGGTCGTCGTCTGTGAAATTTATGTATACTTTTTTTTTTTGATGAAAGGCTAACTTATGTAGGTCGTTATAATAAATATGGCCTAAAGACACAGGTCATTGATTTTATATAATAGTAAAGTGAAGAATCACGATTAATAAAGATGGGTTGGTAACGACAATATATTTCACACTTTAGGTGATATTAATTTTGAAAATAAATGATAGGACAATTAAATATGATAATTTCCTAGTAGATGGTCAAATATGAAATATCACACATGAATAAAAGTTGTGATTTCTGTTTTAATATATAAAACTAGATCTCGACCCGCACAACCGTGCGGATTTTCTTTTTATTTATAATTTATAAAATAAATTATCAATAAATAATAATATATTTACTTATAAAATCGTGCAAAATACTAAAATAATAGATGTAAAAGTATCATTTTTAAACACAACAAAAAAATATAAATTATCACTAACAAATATTTATCTATAGTGTATCTAAATAAATTTTAAAATGTATTGTATGCAAATTCCAGAAATTAAAACTCTATATTAAAGAAGATNATAGATGTAAAAGTATCATTTTTAAACACAACAAAAAAATATAAATTATCACTAACAAATATTTATCTATAGTGTATCTAAATAAATTTTAAAATGTATTGTATGCAAATTCCAGAAATTAAAACTCTATATTAAAGAAGATTATAATTTAATTATTTTAAATTATAATTTATGTATCAAACTCAAAATATATTATTTAGTAACAACAATCAATAAGAATATAAATTAAAATATATAAAACAAATTACTATATATTAATAATGAAGAATAAAAAAACTTAAACAACTAAGTTATAGAGTTATATAATATATAACATCAAATGTAAATCATATATTTAATTTTTTTATAATACTATCAAAGTGTTATATTTATAAAAAGAAAAAAAATTGTGTGGGTTAAACTCTAATAAATAGTTTTTTATTTAGGATTTAGGAATATATAATGCTATCTAGATAAATTTTAATATCTTAAACAAAAACATTTGTATTTCGAATAAAAGATAAATATAGGGGATAATATTATGGAAATACAATTTAAAAAGATGTCAAAAAGATTTTGCTGGATTTATTTCATTTGTATTTCAAATAGAAAAATAAAGATATTTAAAGATATTATCATTAAATTATATAACATTTGATAATCTTCATAATCTTCTTAAGGAATAGTCCATTTTTTTAAAAATCACACATGAATCTAGGTTGTGACTTCTGTTTTAATATATAAGATATCACAAGCTATTTTCGAATACTCCACTCAAATCTATACACATGCACACTTAAAAACCCAACCCTGTTTTATTTGCGGAAGAGATCCTTAGTCTGAGCATTCCTAAACGCACTACATGCAATAACATAGACCCAAATGAGAACAACGACAGTGATGATAAGTATGAGATTTGCTTTACGCCAATCCAATCTAAGGTTTTCCAAAAGACCAGCTTTGCATGCGTTGCAATTGTAGCAAAGCTGGCTTTGGTCGTTGCTCCACAGATAGCAGTCTGCGTCTACAGCCATGTTGATTGGGTTTAGCCACAGTGTCGGGTTCACGAAGTTGTAGCCACACGCGGTCGGTGGTTTACAGCAACCGGACTATATAACAAAAAGAAAAGGCATTGTTAGGTATGATCAAAAGCTCAGGAAATGAAATATGAATCTTTTGAATCATTTTTTTTCAATGTAATGTATTTTCTTTAGTGATAGATGATAATGCATGGGAGAGATATAATGGGACAGACTTATGATTGTAACTATTGTAGTTAATCACTAGACCAAATCAAACAAGTAATAAAAGGAGAATAAGAGCTCTATTTAATCTATCCATATCATCAAATTTAATCAATCAATAAAAATATTTTAATTTAACATGTCACTCAGAGGCACATCTTAAATTATAAACATGTGGTATGTTAAACTTGAATAACTGAATTTCGTCAACTCTGGTGCTACTTTTACTTTGGCTGACACCCATTGACCCGGGTTAACCTATCTGATACCCTATCTTACATCTTTTTTATTTAAAAATTTAATACCCATTTAATTTTAGCTCATGCTTAAAATCATTATGGGTTCACCAGTGATGTCACCTAAGCTTCTATCGACCGGATCTTGAACGAGTCGTTCTTTTGGGCTCATTATCTTCATCACTAGCCCATCTAAAATCCACATCGTCATCTCAGGCCTTCTTTGACGTTAACAATTGTGATGATCGACTTTGGTACTTCCACTCCCTGCAAATCCCTCTTTCTTTTCTGAAATAGTCATGACTCAATCTCAATCTTACTTCTGTTCTTAAATCTTTTTTGATGATTTCGTTTCACCTCCCACCGTTCCTCCTCCTACTTCAGTTCAACAAATAAATTACAAATCGCCTAATCCATAAAGCCCATGATTCTCCTCCTCCTCCTCCTCATCCTCTCTCATCTTCGCCTTCTCCACCATCTCTCATTCGATGAAATTTTCTTTACCAATATGCAACATTATCATTCTCACAGTAGGATTCCGTCGGCTGACCTGTCTGGAATCTAGAGATTGATTTTAGATTTTCCATTTTCAGAATACTCATATTATCTTTTCTTTATTTGTTCCTCCAGCAACAACCAATGGTTAAGGGAACGAGAAGAAGGAACATACCACCATGGTAAAACTTTTGATTTTCTTCTGAATTTTCTAAAACTAATAATAACATGACTAAATCTCTGCTTTTGGTTTCAGCCAGAGCAGATGGTTTTCATGGACTCCAGAACCAGAAAGTTCAAAGCTTAATACCTGAGTATTGGAAGTTTCTATAGGCCATTTCGATGACTAAGACATGAATATTCTGTTGTTAATTGTTATCGCAAAAGATTTTGTTTCTCATCACTGCAAGTGTTAATTGACTACTTCAATTTAGAACTCTTCTTCAGATGTAATGCATAATCCTTAAAACAGTGTAAATAGCACCATCTGCAGGGGAAACAATTTTAAATGTATTATATGGGACAAAGGTGCAGAAGTTAAACAGAAGTGGAACTACCCCTTCCTTACTACGTATCCAAATCTAACATTTTTGTTAGTTTTTATTATTTTGTGATTTCATTGTGGTTTTTCTGTAAGAGTTGGAGGTAAATCAGTGTCGTCACATTATCAAAACTTAACATTTTTGTTACTTTTTATTATTTTGAGATTTCATTGTGGTTTTTCTATAAGAAAAGCTACAGTGTTAAGTTGTTTGTTTAATTTACCATACCCTCATACTGCTCTGTCTATCATGTTTGTGTAAAGTTATAGAGTTCGTATTTTTACAAGTAATAAAAGGAGAATAAAAGATCCATTTAGCCTATCCACATCATCAAATTTAATCAACCAATGAAAATATTTCAATTTAACATGTCAGCGAGTGGCACATCTTAAATTATAAGAATGTGGTATGTTAAACTTAAATAACTAAATTTCGCCAGCTCTGGTGATACTTTTACTTTGGCTGACACCCTTTGACCCGAGTTCAAACCTATCTGACACCCTATTTAACATCTTTTTTATTTAAAAATTTAAGGCCCATTTAATTTTAGCTCATGCTTAAAATCATTATGGGTTCACCACTGATGTCACCTAAGCTTCTATCGACCGGATCTTAAATGAGTCGTTCTTTTGGGCTCATTATTTTCATCACTGGCCCATCTAAAATCCACATTGTCAACTCTCGCCTTCTTTGACATTAAAGATGGTGATTATCGACTTCGGCACTTCCACTCCCTGCAAATCACTCTTTCTTCGCTGAAATAATCATGACTCATTCTCAATCTTACTTTTGTTCTTAAATCCTTTTTGATGATTTCTTTTCACCTCCCACCGTTCCTCTTCCTAATTCAGTTCAACAAATAAAATTTCAAATCGCCTAATCCATAAAGCCCATGATTCTCCTCCTCCTCCTCTTCCTCCTCCTCCTCTCTCATCTTCATCTTCTCCACTGTCTATCATTCGATGATATTTTCTCCATGGAGCGTTGACTGGTTACATGTCTGCAATCTAGAGATTGATTTTAAATTTTCCATTTTCCATTTTCATGACACTCATATTGTCTTCTCTTTATTTGTTTCTCCAGCAACAACCAATGGTTAATGGAGCGAGAAGAAGAAACATACTTTGATTTTCTTCTGAATTTTCTAAAACTAATAATTACGTGACTAAATTTCTGCTTTTGGTTTCAGCCATAACAGATGGTTTTCATGGACTCCAAAACCAGAAAGTTCAAAGCTTAATAGCTGAGTAATGGAAGTTTCTGTAGGCCATTTCTATGACTAAGACCGGAATATTCTGTGAGGTTCTCTCTATTGTATATTTTCCCCTCCTGTTGTTAATTTTATCGCAAAAGGTTTTGTTTCTCATTACTTCAAGTGCTAATTGACTATTTCAATTTAGAACTCTTCTTCAGATGTAATGCATAATCCTTATAATAGTGTAAATATCACCATCTACAGGGGAAACAATTTTAAATGTATTATGTGGGACAAAGGTGCGGAAGTTAAACACAAGTGGAAGTACCCCTTCCTTACTCTTGGTGACAACCACATATCCAAAAAGAGTTAGTCAGTGTCGTCACATTTTCCAAACCTAACATTTTTGTTACTTTTTATTATTTTGAGATTTCATTGTGGTTTTTCTGTAAGAAAAGCTACACTGCTTAGTTGTTTGTTTAATTTACCACACCCTTATACTGCTATGTCTATCATGTTGTTTAAAGTTATAGAGTTCGTTTTTTTTTTTTGAAATAACAGCTTGTGTTTAGTATGACTATTAGTGTTTGTTTTTAAATTAAACAACCAGTCGTGTTTCTTTTAAACTCGAATTCATTTTTTTTTTAAACTGCGGATCAGATTGTTTTAAAATTACATGTCATTTTTCGCTTATTTGTGTTGGCATTTTTTTTTTTTTAAGTTTGTGTTTATTTCCAAATTATTGATCGTATTTCTTTTTTTAAAATTGCAGTCATGTTTCCTTTGCTTATTAGTGTGGTGTTGAAATTAGAGACCGTGCTTGTTTCTAAATTGCAAGTCATGTTTTGTCTTCTTATTAGTGATTCTGTGTTTATCTTTAAACTAAATATTAGGTCGTCTTTGTTTACCATTTATTATACGTGTTTATTTCAAATATCTGATTGACTTTGTTTTTAGATAACATGTTGTGTTAGTTCTATATGTTAGCATATGTTCTAAATGGAACATTTTGACGTGTGTATTTTAAAATTTCGGATATCGGATAGAAATATCTATCAAGAGAAATTAATTCAAACAAGATATATGTAGTAAGTAAATAAATAATACTATATAACTATATGATGTGAAATTGTCAGGCTAAACACATAATTAATTGTGTAATGCATGGAGGAGATAAAACACCAAACACCAAACACAAAATAATTAAATTTATAATATTTTCTAATATAGTTAATCAAAAACACAACAAACTGCTCAAATGCAGAAGAAATATTTTAAACCCATCCAAAATTGTCGGATAGAACAAAATCTACTCACTTAGCCATGCATTTATTAGCAAAATAAAAAGATATTTGATAAGGAAAATGGTATATATAAACTTTAAACATGAACAATTATGTTTTTACATCAATTCAATGATTTTTTTTTGTCAAATAACATATAAAACTTTCTTATATTTTAACAGATTATAAAAACAAAAGAAAACAAATCCTATATAGATAATCCGTGCTTAGCACAGACAAAGAACTTAATATTTAATAATGTCTACTTATTATATACAATCAGTCAAAACCTCATCATCTAAGCTTATTTAATTAGAGATTAGTGGTTCCAGTCTTGGTACAGTTGGCTTGGATGCCACCTTGTTATAAACTAAAGGGAAATATATATATAAATGATTTAAATTTATCTGATGAAGAATATCAGAAGTTTTTTTTTTTTTGGTAAAAGAATATCAGAAATTTTGATTCGGATAAACTATAAAGATCGGAAAAGCAGATGATCCTATCACCCACATAACTAATTATTAACTACAGTAGAATAGCGCACGGGATTCTATTCAAATGTAACTAAAAATAGGATATTTATAGCAATCACTTTGGTCAATATTTGCTTTAAAAAGTTAAACAATAAGCTTTGCGGACGGGATGAGGAAGCAGTTTGGTAAAGACTTTGTGAGCCAATTGTTATACTCATAGGTTCGACGACAGGCGGGGAGAACTGTCAGTTCTTGTCATTAAATACGATATTGGATGTTGGGCCTTGTCCCCAACCCAAGTATAGTCTTCCCGGATGAAATGGACTGCTGCCTGACCGAACCCAGAGGAATGATCCACGTAAGTGAAGAACCTCTGGATTATCAGAAAAAAAAAAAAAGAGCTTTGCGCTTTTTCTCTCCATGGAATTCAAGCAAAAAAAAAGACATGAACATGAATTTTAAGAGTGACATTTAAAAATAATGACTAATAGAAAACGTTGAAAATTTTGTCAAGTTTGAGTTGATATGAAAAAGACTTATCAAGGAGACTGGGATCATTGATTTATATGAGTTAGATTATAACAAGGGACATATAATAAATAAAGATAAAACCTATTTTATCATGTAACATATTGTGGGTGCATGGTGGGTCCTTCTGATAGTGCATATTGTTTTAAATTCTAAATTATCTACCTGTAATCTTTTTCATTGTTGATCTCCAGCAATTATTACACTAGTCTCCTAGGAAAAAATATGGTTATATACTTATATATTAAGAAAGCAAATATTTTCAATACAGAGTTTCAAAGGAAGTTTTTAGTAATTGAGATTACATACGCCTAGAATTTGAGTACTGTAACACGTTAACTGAATGCAGTATGCTAAGAAAATGAATGGAGTACCTCTCCTAGACTTGAAATTAGATGTTTGAATTGTTCAGAACCATTGGATTAGTCCACTTATATATTTGATTTTTTTTTTTAGTTTTCTAAAGGATAAGGAACAAAGGAAATAAATTTAAAAACGTTAAAGCTACTACAGAATCCACTTATATATTTGGTTTTTTTTTTAGTTTTCTAAAGGATAAGGAACAAAGGAAATAAATTTAAAAACGTTTAAGCTACTACAAAATAAAAGGAGTACAGAGAATAAGAACAATATTCTTTTGGAAATTTTATTATATCTTTTCTGAATAATGGACCTTTCTTTCTTTCTTTTTATTTGTAAGAACAAACCGTAGGTCTCACATAATCTTCATATTGAGACAAATATTCTCTTTAACATAATCTTAATTAATGATCTAATATTAATTATTAAAGCGTTGTAAGATCTAATCAGGAAGATGATTCTTTGGCATCTTTCCAAGCTAACATTCAGTCCAGATTATAACTTAAAAGTCGTTTCCGAGCTACCTAATAAGAATTTTCCTGAAAACAAATGGTACCATTTTAAGGCAACTAACTTTTTTTTTTTTGAAACACAGGCAACTAACTTAAGATGTGGACTTAAGTATCCAACTAATCTTAGTTAAAGTTTTAGTGTACAAATTACCATCAACATTTACTGGAATTTATCACTGCTAACCTAGTTCCATTAACCACAGATTGCTTACAATATAAGGTAAAATAAAGCGGTATGAGATGTAAAATGTGGGGTTAAATGTAACAAACTGAAGAGAGAACATGCCTGGAGAGGAGTGATGGAAGAGGAAGAGAAGAACTGATCAGCGGTGATGAACTGTTGGCTGAGCTTAGGACAAACGTTTGTATCAGCCAGACAAGCCCTTATATTCCCCCAGTTCTTTGAATCCACAACGTTCTCTCTCAGCCAATTCGAGAACCCTTCAAGCCTGTACTCTTTGTAACCTCGACCCGGAACTTGATACGACCCGTCGGGTCGGGTCACCACGAAAGCGAATATCAGAACCACCAGCAAAAGTCCGATCAGTATCGCCATACAGCACAAGTAAACAGCCAGAAGAGTCTCCTTGTGACTGAGAGAATTATTCAGAGTGATCATTTGAGGCTTTGAGCTCAAACGTTTGAATCAAACTAAAGCAAAAGTCTCTGTCCTTATAGAGAACTTACTGGTAGGCGCCGATGAAGCCGCAAGCGGAGACGACGAGGATGAGAACGCCGAGGACGACAACAGGCCAACGGAGGAGATTGACACACTCGTTGTCAGGCTTTGAGGCAAGCCATATCCCTGACACCGTTATAGGTATTGAGCATAGTAACGCAAGTAAGTTCAGTATCGCGGTCAAGTTATTCGCTAACGCCATTAACTCTCTCTCTCTCTTGAAAAACTTAAGAAGTATTGAAAGTGAGAGGACTTGCCTTTGTTTTTCTTACTTATATAGGTCAGTGCCTTGGTGGTTAGAGATAATGGGCAGTGTGAACTTTGTTTATGCTAAAATTTACACAGCACGAGGTTCGGTCCGGTAAAGCTATCCGACTAGGAAATGGATATATGGTTTTATTGCATTGCATGCTTATTTTAACAATGTTCATTGTTAATTTTTGTTCTCAACTAACTTGCGGTGAACAGGACCGTATCTTTTGGGGGTGGGGAGGGGTTGGTTGTGGAATAATGTCACATGGATGGACGAGACGGAAGATGCCTTTTGAAAGCTTTCAAATAGCGTTTGTGTTTACAACACCGCCGTAACAACTTTATATAGTAGAAAGATTCTCTTAACTTTACTAATGCTATCCGAGTTATCTAAAATGGAATTTCGAAAAGAAAAAAAGGAGAAACTTCTGTTAACACCAAAAGTATAAGGTTGACTTTCATAGAAACATGACTCTTTGACATGATGAGATGTTCAAATCAGATGTCTCAATTCCAACAACAAGGAAACGTCTTATCTACATCAAGTGGAAACTAAAGAAGCTACACTTGTAAGCTTTGCCAAACTTATCTACATCAATGTATTTTAAAACTTCATCAAGTAGCGAAAAAAATGACAATGAAGATCAGTCTAGCCACAACAAACTCTTTTTTCACTCAAAAATATAAATAAATAAAAAAGAAAACCAAATATTGTTAGCTCCACCAAAAACCAAAATCAGTCTAGCCACAATAAACTCTTTTTCACTCAAAATATATATAAATAAAAGAAAACCAAATCTTTTTAGATAGACCAAAAACTGAAATTTTAATCAACTCATACTTGCATTAATAATCCACAAGCAAACAACGTCACTGATGAAAAAGACTGTATAAATTGGTGAATCAAAGGTCAAAGGTCACAATTCCAGAAAAAAATAAAACAAGAAGGTTCATGCATCATCCAGGGATTAAGTACATACCTTTCACAGAACCATATAACTCTCTACATGATCGAAAAAGACTTGGATACTAGCAGAGTCATCTCCAATTCCATCAATCACAACTTTTCTAACATTTTTTTCCTTGGGGTCGTAACAAAGAAAAAAGAATGGGTTAGGGGATGGGAGCGGTTNAAATAAAACAAGAAGGTTCATGCATCATCCAGGGATTAAGTACATACCTTTCACAGAACCATATAACTCTCTACATGATCGAAAAAGACTTGGATACTAGCAGAGTCATCTCCAATTCCATCAATCACAACTTTTCTAACATTTTTTTCCTTGGGGTCGTAACAAAGAAAAAAGAATGGGTTAGGGGATGGGAGCGGTTTAAATATGATCTCGCCAGTAGGAAGTATACCCCTGAACATGAGACGTTGATCTGCCCCAAATATATCAGCCACAGAAGGAACCACAGCAGCAGTTTTTGACCATACTTCTTTGTTGACATCATCCTGAACCCATAGGTCCATTGGGCCATTATATGCCTGAGTCACTATGGTTATCTTTCCACTGTGATTCACCAGATTACCAAACTGTTGAAGACCATAATCATCGGGTAGCTTAGTAACATTAAACTCTTCAGAACTCATGTCGAAGCTCATTAGAGATCGTTTTTGTTTGTAAGAAGCTAGATAATACAGAACACCATCCCTACATATCCCTTGACATCCAGAATAATGACGATGAGGATACTTACACTTGATCATTCTCCATTTTTGTTTAGCTCCTAGAGTGATAACTTGATGCTCTTCCGACACAATAGCCTCCCACGCCATTACATCCTCCAAGAAAATATCACGGGTTATAATACCACGAGCTATATTACCACGTTGAGTTATCACCGTCATGCACAAAACTTTGTATACATCATTAACCGGATCATATCCAAAAACAGATAAAATCTCTTTTTTCCTTGTTTTGACTCTTGGTAACGATATGAACTGACCCGTACTAGGGTTCCCAATAATCATCTTGATACCGTTTCGACCGCAGATCAAGCCGCGAACAGGTGGAGTAAATACATACCGTACATCCGGATCCAGTGTATAGCTAACCTTGTCGTGATCATTAGAATGCTCCTCCTGAGAGAAGGAGTGAAAGAGCTGCATGTCGCTGCCACGGTGCACTGAGACAAGATGACGAGGCTGAGACGAAGATCGAGTCATGTACATCTCGGTGAACTCTTTGCCGAGGATGATCGA
>CAKOAT010141933.1:0-13678 GCA_932364175.1 Eruca vesicaria subsp. sativa | reverse complement strand
GAACAGGTGGAGTAAATACATACCGTACATCCGGATCCAGTGTATAGCTAACCTTGTCGTGATCATTAGAATGCTCCTCCTGAGAGAAGGAGTGAAAGAGCTGCATGTCGCTGCCACGGTGCACTGAGACAAGATGACGAGGCTGAGACGAAGATCGAGTCATGTACATCTCGGTGAACTCTTTGCCGAGGATGATCGATGACAAGTGTTTAGAAGCGAAATGGAGCCTGACTATGGATCTCGGCGGCAGTTTCATGAGAATCATTACTTTGAGTTCCATAGGAATCATGATAAACGGATCGTTTATATCATTCCTTTCGTCTCGTTTCTTAGACCTCTTGATCCTTTTCATGGCTACTTTCAATTAGTCCGCCTCACTGTTTCATTCTCTTAACCCTAAGATTTTTATTTCTCTAACCTAAATATAAGCGATACGAATTCCTTAATGTGTAACGTGTTAATATTTTATAAATTTTCAAATAAAACCTCCTATTTTGAAGTTTAAGAGGAAAGTACTCTTTTGGTGAATTCTCACAAGTCACTAGACCAATTATATTATGCCACGTAATAAATCTAGAATTCTTTTTGAAACAATTCAATAAAACAAGATAATGCTTACAAACATGATCTTTCAACAGTTACTCGAAATTACACACGATCTTTTTTTACCTATGATTTTTTCACTATCTTATATCGCTTCAAACTCCTCTCAGATTCGTTAAAAGAATATCAGATAAATATCTGAACGATCAAAAAAGAATATGAAACACTTACTCCTTCTTCGATTTCTGAATCCTAATTTATAATTGAGTTTATATTGAATCTCAACAACTCATATTTTCCAGTCACATATCTCTCTCCTTTGTTATGTTTCGTTGACTATGGCTGAGCACGAATTTGATACAGTTTAGAAGTACGATTGGTGTCTAGGCTTTGAGGGCTTTGTGGTTGTGTAAAGCCACTAAAGTCAAATATTTGCTAATCACTTTTTTTACGCTATAAAAATTTATAAAGTCCTAAAAGCCCACTTAAAAAGAACTATTTTTTATTTATATTTTTCTACCGCCACTTTTTGAGACTTTATAATCACTTCTTTTTCTATGATAAAAAATGATTTGTATTTTTTTTTTTACTTTTTGCTCATTTCTTACTACAATAAAAGAGATAATAAGTATAATGATTAATAAAATTATTTTATTAGTTAGTTTAAGTTTTACCACAAAAAAAAAGTCATACCTTACTATTAATAGACTATTAATTTGTTGAAGACTAAAAAATATAAATAATCGAAAACATTTAGGATAGATTCAAAAAGTATAATAATTGAAAGAAAAAAAAATCAATGATTTATAGATTCATTTTCATTAGTTAGTTTATATTTTACCATCGAGAAAAAATCATACCTTACTATTAATAGACTATTAATTTGCTAAAGACTAAAAAATTTAGTATAAATAATTGAAAACATTTACGAAAGATTCAAAAAGTATAATAATTGAAAGAAAAAATAATTACAATGATTTATAAATTCATTTTCAATAGTTAAATTACATACATTATAGAATTATATACAACTTTACCCACCACGATTATATTTATGATCATACATTTTACTATAAATACAATGATTTTCATTACGTCGTGGATTTCTTTGTCCATATATGGGAGAGCGGTATCACCTAAATCGGTTCCATAATCAAATAGAAGAAAGAAATTATAGAGAAGTCTTTAATCGTCACCATTCATCACTTCGATCAGTGATTGAAAGAACTTTTGGAGTATGGAAAAAAAGTGGCGTATTGTGAAAGATGAAGCAAGTTATAGCATATATACAATGCGTCAAATTGTGGTGGCAACCATGGTTCTCCATAACTTCATTCGCAAGTCAAATCTTATGAATCCTGACTTCCAATCAGAAGAAAATGAAAACGAACAAACGACAAATGAAGAAGAAGTTCCAAATACGATGGACCAAGATCTCAGTTCAAGACAATACATGGAAGGTGTTCGAGATGAGATTGCAAACAACATATGGGCTGTAACCCGTTAATTTTTAATAATCTTTTTGTTTTATTTAATAAATTGTAATTTTATTTTAAATTCTATTTTTAATAATTTTTATTTATTTAATATATTATTATCTTATTTTAAATTTAATAAATAATTTTGTTGATTACAATTTCAAATTTTTACAATAAAGAAATAAAATATATTGTTGATAAATTTGATTGATTTTCTGTTTTTAAACTACCCAATATATTTTATAAACGTGTATAAATAAAAAATGGGTAATACATTTTGAAAAATGAATTATAAACATATATTTATAACAATCACAGCTTCTAAAGCTTTGAATACCAATCATGCTCTTAACTTTCTCTAAAATAACAGTTACAGCATTTAAAACCAAAATCTCTACAGCCACAATTTCTAAAGTCAAAATCTAAAGCGAAAGTCATTACCAATCGGATCCTAGATCTAGGAAATTTTTGAGAAAGAGTGGTCATGGTGCATCTGAATAGTTGAAGATTTATAAACAAAGAGACCCAAAAGTCACCAAAAATGCAGATACAAACGTGGTGATTTGCCTTTCGATTAAAGGTAAATGTTTTTCTTCTTTATATTAAATACTAGGGTAAGCCCGCCCTACGGGCGGGTAGGCAACTAAAAATTAATTAAAATATATATGTGTAAGAATATTCAATTTATTCAAAAACAAACTAATGTTAATATAAAATATTTATTTATGTTCTTTAATTAGAAATCAAATACCTGATAAATTATTTTTAAAAAAATTCATGAATGTAATTATTTTACATTTTTTATGTTTGCCACCCCTTTATTTAAAATTAAATAAATTACTTTTAATTACTGTTGAAATTCAGCATATAAATCATGAATTATTTTCATTCTTATATATATTAATCCGTTGGTACTTTTCTTTTATATGTTTTTAACCCTGTTCATGATTAAGATAATGTGAAACTAATCGATTTAAAATTTGTTTCTAATTTAGTTAGATAATATAACAATTGAAAATTTATTATTTAAGAATGTACACTTTTTATTATTACTTTAATCAAATTAACCATATCATCCAAGCTGATTAAGATTATTAAACGAATTTTTTTTTTAATTTTAAGAGTAGAATTGATTGTTTCATTTTTATTTGATTACCTTTTGAATATAATTTTTGCACATTCGTTTTATATATAAGGTTACTTTATTATTTCCTTATTAATTACCGTAATGTTTTAATAGTAAACTTTTTTTATTAAACGCTGTTGTTGTTTTAGGTTCATAATATCATATTTCAACACATATTTTGTGTAATACATATTTGGAATAATTAATACTGATTCACTGAATATCTATGTCAAACAGAATTTTGTAAAAGTATTAGTATATGAAATTAATTATCTATTATAGTCTATTAGTATAATATATACAAAATTATAAAAGTAGATTCAAACCAATAATTATTTTAAAATCATAATATGCATATTTTGATGCTAAAAATATAATGTATCTTTACGTTAATGGAATTTAAATCAATATATTTTTTGGTTAAGTTCATTAAAGAACTTTTGTAAGCATATAAACTTTTTTTGTAGTAGAACTTGGTTAAACTGCTCGGTTAACCAATTGGTTTAGAGGGATATAAAGAATCGTAAAATTTACGGTACCAATTCTCCATCCATGTTGTTTGTATTTATCCTCTCATTATCCTCTGCTGTTACCTTTTTTTTGTTGGTAAAACCTCTGTTGTTACTTCTCGGAGAGAGCCACGTAAAAAAGTAACTGTTGCATAATCATCTTTTCTTCTGCTTAATTGTAATTCTCGAAAGAGTATAATACTGATTGATATATGGGATACTGTAAGCTTACCATTGCGAAAGAAAGGCGTAGACAACTCTCAGGTTGTGATCCAGACCAGAAAGAGTTAGGGTTATTTTACTAATCAGTTTCTCTCCTTCGTCGACAAATTCTATTACGCGAGTAATTAATTGCATGTGGCAAGTCTCACATTTCATACGGTGCATTCCATAACCAATCCTTTTTTTTTTTTAATTTCTGGTCTGGAGCAATTTTCTCTCGCTCGGTTTGGTATTATCGTTGCATTTACGTTTGAATACCGGAGAATATCGATGAAAACAGAACTCAAAATGATATTGAATCTTCTTTTTTCGGTTTAATAAATCCGAAAGGAAACCTCTAATTACATCCATCTAGAATTATATTACAGCTTCTTTATTACCTGAGAAAAAATAAGAAACAGAGAGCATCCTTATGTAATTGAGATTTGCCTCCATGTTCCACACTCATCTCCTGTTTGTCCTAAATGCTCTGCCCATGGTGACATTCTGTATCCATACACCTGTGGATAGATAGAGAGACATCAAAACACCTCAGTTAATGTTATTATTCTTCCAAGCAGATTCGAGTTTATATACTTCTGTTACTTATAAGCACCAGAAACACAACTTCTCTAGCATATCTCAACCTAATTTTTGAGGTTTTGTTACGGCATAAATGATGATGATAGGAAGGCAAACCTGGGCACGTGGGTGTCTTCCCTTGAAAACGCAGTCAAAAAGATCATAAGCAATCTGTTCCACTGATTACTACTGAAAAATGTATATATGATTCCTCTTCTCTATGTTATGAATTGCACTGCATTTGTGGCTGGCATATATGATTCCTCTTCTCTATGAATGAAGCAGTTCTATGTAGAGAATATGAAAATACGAAATAGACACAAATTCATCAAACTTAGCAAAATGTCTTAGTAAAAAATGTTTAACAAAAACTTTTTTTTAAAAAAACATTAACTTTGTAATATGGATTCAGTATGGCGGAAATGTCACTGTTTATGAGAGAGACCTGAGAATCCAGCAGGAGCATATCAACTCCCATGAGCTCTTCTCCAAGGCAGACATTCCTGACCTCTCAGAAACAGAGTAACCGGATTTGAACAGTGGAGGAGGAGCGTCTGCAGATTGGATAAAAAGACCAAAACGTTAGCCATAGCTCATAGATTTAGTTATTGGTTAGTTTAGAACGAATGAGAGGATGATTCTCAAAGTAGTGTTAGCGATTGATCAAAGAGGTGTCATAATCATAATCTGACCAGACAATTGTAAAAGGTCGTCGTATATTAATTCAGAATGAGACTGCGATTGAGATGGAGGAATAAAGAAAAAAAAATGATTTCATGGAATGTTAATATTAAAAAAAATCGGAAACCATTAAAACACAAATAGAGATTTATATATGATCAAGAGCAGGTTTTCGAAGATGTTGAGGTAATTTTTAGACTGAAATATGGAGAAATTCAAACCTGAAAACACACCGCCGAAGAGTGCTTGTTGTTTCTTCTGACGCTGAAACCACAAACTCAATACTGAAAGTTCGTAGCAGTTGATCTATGAAACAAAAACTGCAACTAAAAAAAGAAATCTCACTTTTTATAGTCGAATCTCCAGTGATTTGGAAGATTGGGACTCTCATTGATTAGATATCGTGGGTGATGGATTAATGGAGGGTTGGAAGTTGATTATTCTGTAACTGGTATCCTTTCTTATCATGAAGAAGAAGATGAAAGAGCAATCTCAAAACTCAACTGCTGAGCTCGCATCTGATGAACCACGCTAACCCTACTAACAAAACACGGCGTTTCATCTAGACAAAACTGATATCTTATGGTATGGGCTGGATGAATAAAAGAAACGGCCCAAGAAAACTTAGAACCCATATAAATGGAAGAGCAAATTAAATGAAACGGGAGTGTTTTAAAAAAGAGAACACATGTCATCATCTCTTTGTCCTATTTTCTGACGTGGCAGCTGGAAAATGAGGGAAACTATTCTTTATATAATAAGATATTTCAATTTTAGAAAATGATTGCAGAAATCTGAAATATTGAAATAACAATCGTTAAAGTGCATGTGTTCTAATGTGCGACAACCCCCATTATACTAATAATTCTTTTACTATGATTGCAAATTAACATGTCAATAAAAATAATTTACAAAAAGTATTTCATCTACTTCCCGTGACTTAGTTTTGTCTGTAAAAAATAGGTCAATAAAATGGAACTATATAGAGATCCCTATGTAAACATAACTCTAATGGCCCCTTAATTAGGCCTTACGTGAGTTTATAATTTGTTTCATATATATATACAAAGTTATAATAGCATACCTTAAGGCTTAAGTAGTAAAGATCACCTATTCTTTTTTCAAATAATTTTGACTACATAAGTATTTCCCATTACTATGAACTGATTATCACTTCTCAAATTTGTGTTTCTGTAACTGCTTTCAGTTTTCATCGTGTTTGATATGTTATGTAGCACTACCACCGTACACGATCTCTTATTTTTACATTTCAGATCGGGTATGGAGGATTTTTGTAGTTTGGGTTCGCCTTAAGTTTTATGTTATGGATTTTATGATCAAGCCTATTTTAAATAAAGAGAAAAAACTATTATATAATGTTTTCCTCGAAAATTTATCTTGCGTTTTGAAATCGCGGGTCAAAATCTAGTCAATACTACTAAAACAAAAGCAGTTTTTATCTACTTGCAAGTGTCTATGTTAAACTATTACATTTATTTAATTTTATGTTACTTTACATATAACAAACTTACTATTATTAAGTAAACACATAATCTTAACTTACAATTTAAATATATTCAAAATAAGATGTCAAAAAGATATTCTTAACTATGTTTTTCAGATTGCATTTTAACAATATCTTCTAGTATCTTTTTATTTAAAATATAAATATTTATTCTTTATTATTATTTTAATAATAAAAATTGTAAATAATATTAAATTCAGTTACAAAATGAATATTAACTCATTTTGATTTATATAATGAATTTAACCCTTTATAATATTTATATATAAATATTCCATATTTTTAATTACCAATTACGCTAAATAATAATTATACAATAACTTAATCTATTTTTTGTAAATTATAAACTAAATGAATTATATTTACAGAATAACATATATTTATGTAATTTACGACATACTTCAATTTATTAAAAAAACACTAAAAAGATAATTAAAATAAGAAATAATTATATATTTTAATATCTATTATATTAAAAGAGAAGTGATGACTCACTTCATGTGTGATTTTTTTTAGTTTGGATCATCCTTATAAATTTTAGAAAATTTTACATAACATCATAATAATATCTTTTCATATCTTTAATTTTTATTTGAAATACAAATAAATAGTTTTAAGAAAATTCTAACAAAATCTTTTAAAAATCTTTTAGAATCTTTTCAAGATATAGTTTCAAAATTATTTGATTAAAATTTAATTATCATAAAATATAATTAAAATTTTAATTCATTTTTATTTATAAACTAAATTAAAATTATGTAAAATACATTTAAAAATATCTCAAAATTTTGTGTATGTATTATGTAGGTCCAACTTAATTTACTTTTTACATATATTTCAAATTTAGAAATAAAAAATAAATTAGTAATGTTACATAATAATTTTTTTAAAAATTGTTACAAAAATAAAAATTTATAAATTTTATATTAATTATATTATAAGCCACATAAATATTATTATAAAATTGGATAGTATACAGAATCAAATTATATTTATTTATTGATAAATTTTACTCTCTTCGTTTCTTAATATATGATATTTTCTATCATTTCATAAAGATTAAGAAATTTACATTATTTTACAAAAATATTTTTAAAGATATAATTTTAAAATCATTCACCAATTATTAAAATAACAGTATAAATTTATTGGTTGAACAATTTCCACTAAAGTTAAAAATAACCTTAAAACTTCAAAATATACCTTAAATTCAAAACATCTTATATTTTGAAACAAAATAAATCTTTTAAAACATCACCTAATTTGAAACGGATGGAATGTTATATAATTTCAAATATTTTCGTATTAATACTCACACGGTTGTGCAGGTCGAAATCTAAATTAAAATACAAGGATATGATTAATATATATAAAATACAATAGTTGTCAAAACAAAAAATATAAAATAAAATAATAAATTTAGTTGACATTAATATTGTTGGATTATATGTTATACTGAACTGTATATTATGATTTACAATTATAGTTTCTTGCAAATTATTTCATAAGAATCTATACAATAAAAATAGATTCATATTATGGCTTTTATTTTTTGAATAAAATTAAAATAAATATTAGGTGGGTTATATAAATGAATAATTATCTTATTTTTATAAAATTATATTTATACAAATTTAATTTAATTAATATACTTTTAAAAAGTTTCTTTATGAAATTACACACACACACACACACACACACACACACACACACATATATATATATATATATATAATTTATATTTTGGGTAAATCAAATTTTAAAAATTCTAGACCATCTAAAGTTGATGACCAATGAAAAGTTAGACTTAAGCATTCATGTATATGTCACGATACGGGTTGGGTATTTTGAATTTTAGTTTTAATTTATATCACATCTTAAGTCTCATTGTGTTAAATTGTAAAGAGTTTTAATATATTATATTGGTTTGGTTCTAATTTTATCACATTCGAAAACCATAAAGTAATCATATATCGTTAAAATACGGTTATATTGGTTTGGTCCGGATATTTCCAAAGTTTAATCCAAAATTTTAAAGCAAAACATAAAGAAATAAATACTTTATATAGAATCAAGATATTTAAGATACTTATTAAAATTTAATAACTTATTTCTAGATAGCACTCGAAAATAAATATAGAATTAGATATTCAAATCATATATTTTTGTTTCAAAAATATTTAGATTTGTGATTAATTTGAACATTAAGATCGATTTTTTGAAGTTTTACAGGTTTTTGTGTTATATGTTTGGGTTGGCTAATAAAACTTTAGATTTTGATTAGTTTTGTACCGCTACCGCCTTACAAGATCCCTTCTAGTAATTTTTTTTATATTTTAGACCAGGTATAGATAAGTTTTTGTAGTTTGGGTTCGATTTTAGACTTTGGGTAATAAATTTTATATTCAAGCGTATTTTAAATAAAGAGAAAAAACCATTATATAATGTTTTTACCGAAAATTCATTCTGTGCTTTGAAAGCTCGGAACAAAATCTAGTTCTATCATTAAAACCCTCCTAAAGATTTACTTGTTCTTCAAGTTAAATATGTGATCATTATTTTTTTTTTGTAGGTTAAATCATGACGTGTTGGTTTCATTTTTTTTCTCAAAAATATTAATAATAATAAAAATACATATAATTTTGAATAATTTGGCCAAAAATCTAAAAAAAATAATTTTTTTAAAAAAATCTAAAAATTACAATTTCAAACTTAAAACTTAAGAAATAATCCTCTATAATATTTATATATAAATATATTTTCATAAAATTATATTTATACAAATTTTAATTTAATTAATATATTTTCATAAAATTATATTTATACAAATTTTAATTTATATCACATCTTAAGTCTCATTGTGTTAAATTGTAAATACGGCTTGGAGTTTGGATATATTACATTGGTTTTGGTTTTAATTTCTATCACAGTTTATAAAATAATTATATAATGCATTAAGAAATTTTTAAGCACTGATGCAAGCAATTTCTAGTTGTATTATATGTTGCTTCTACAGCCTAGTTAAGCATTGGTGCTTACACTGTTTACGGATCCCACTAACGTATCACGATTAGTTTATTTTTTAATTCTTTTTTAATCTTAATCAGGAAAAAAGCACCCAGTTAGGTTATGAGTTAATGGTGCTTTAATGTTGGTATAGTTGTTGACGGGTTCTTATGCTCGGAAAAAACTTGTCTATTTATTTATTGGCTTTTGGTCCTTGTATTAATGTATTGTAAGATTACAAAATTATCAACGGCTCATACATTATGAGTAGATTAGTCGACGAACCCTAATTGGAGACAGATAATGTATGTGGTGGAATACTCCCCTTTACAAGGCTCACTGAAGAAGTAATGATAACGGGGATGCGCATCACGCGTACGTGTCCGTCGGTATCCCACCTACTCTTTGCTGATGATATCCTTTTCTTTTGTAAGGCGGAGCCCCGTGAATGTGAAGAAGTAATGAAAGTGGTAAGGAAATATGGACAAGCTTCTGGACAATGCATCAATTTTGATAAATCCTCCTTACTCTTTGGTAAGAGGAACAGTATTGAGGCAAGACAAGAGATTAAGGATACACTTGGGATCCAAAATGATGCAGGAATGGGCTCCTACCTTGGAATACCAGAGGATATTAGTGGATCGAAATGCAAGCTGTTTGCGTTCTTAAAAGATAAACTTAGGCACAGAGTGAATGGATGGACGGGTAGGTGGTTGTCTAGAGGGGGAAAGGAAGTAATGATTAAATCAATCCTATTAGCTCTACCAACCTACCAACCTATGTTATGTCTTGCTTTTTGCTTCCTTTGGAGATATGTGATGCCTTAGCTAGTGCCATTGCACAGTTTTGGTGGAGTTCGAACCCGCCAAAGAAAGGCTTACATCGGACAACATGGGATAAGTTATGTCTATCTAAAGAAGAAGGTGGAATTGGTTTCAGGATGATCCATGAGTTCAACCTGGCATTATTAGCAAAGCAGATGTGGAGATTGGCCCAAAACCCAGATTCTTTGGTTGCTCGAGTGATGAGAGGGCGGTATTATAGACAAAGCTCGCCTTTGCGAAAGCTTTCTGTTAGCAGTCCATCGTATGTGTGGACAAGCATTTCGGCTGCGCGTGAGTTATTGCTTTTGGGGGTAAGGAAAAAAAATTCATTCAGGCTATGAGGTTAAGGTATGGGAGGATCCATGGATTCCTACAATTCCAGCGAGACCAGCGCGTGCATCTGCTCCGGTTCTGCATCCGAACATGAGAGTTAGTGATCTTATCAATCAAGAATCTAAGTCTTGGGATCTGGTCCGATTAGCAAATTATGTAGACGCTGCAGATATACCTCTCATAAGGAGTATGGCTGTTAGCTCAACCAATCAAAGGGATACTCATTGCTGGAGCTACACAAGGAGTGGACAGTACACAGTTAAGTCCGGCTATTGGGTAGCCCGTAACATTCTAATGAAGGAGGATGAGAACTTGGTAGATGAACCCAGCATTAAAAGGCTTCAAGCACAAGTATGGAAAGTTAAAGCACCCCCGAAGATGTGTCATCTTATGTGGCAGATTATATCAGGGCAGGTTGCTGTTACGAGCGCATTGAATCATAGACACATTAGATGCGATAACTTCTGCCCAAGATGCGGCGAACCGGATGAAACAATTGCGCATGCAATTTTTCAATGCCCTCCGGCTCTACAGGTATGGGCTTTAGCATCTATACCCACTAATCCAGCTTTATTCCCTTTGGAGAGCACATATTCGAATATGGACTATCTCTTTTGGCGGAAGAAGATCATTTGTGGGCCAGATCTAGACATGGATCCTTATCCTTGGATAATATGGTATATTTGGAAGGCTCGCAATGATAAGTTATTTAGGGGAATAGATCGAGATCCTCTGGAATTGGCTCGTTATGCTGAAAGTGAGTGTCTTGCCTGGCTCCAAGCTAATGAGAAAGAAGTTGTGAGTACAAATGAGAACGGGGATAATGACCGCCAGGCCATAAGCTTACGAGAAATATGTATGATAGATGGTTCTTGGACCTCTATGGATCAGTTCTCTGGTTGTGGTTGGGACTGGAAGGATAGTCAGGGGAATAGCCAGTTGATGGGGATGCGCAATATGAGTAGAGTGGAGTCGGCTTTGCATTCGGAGCTGGAAGCGCTGCGGTGGGCAATGGAGAACATGCTTCAACATTCGCCATGTCAGAGCTTTGGGACGGACTGCAAAGAATTGGTAGCAATGCTCATGGATCCTCAGGGATGGCCAAGCTTTTCGACGGAACTGGAGAGGATTTCGACCTTAAGGATTTGTTTCCCAGATTTTAATATCTCTTATGTTCCTAGATCTCAAAATGCGGTATCTGATCACCTAGCTAAGACCGCCAGATCCTTTTATCGTGATCTTTTGTTTGTTGGTTGTTTTATTCCGGTCTGGATTCCCAGACCACCTCAAGCTTGAGTAATAGATCAGCCTTTCGTTGTCAAAAAAAAAAAAACAAGGCTCACTGAATAATAGGCTCGATTCACACAAACTCCGGCCCAACGAGGTAATACTTCGTTGGTTAGTGACTAATTAGACTTACCTCAGATAATTCCCGCGGTTAGCCGGGTTAATGACGCTTGGGAGGGACGCTTACCTTAACGGGCCGACCAGGGCCCATCGGGCGAAAGGCCTTCCACGCGTGCGTCCAGCTCGCTACGTCAAGCAGGAGTTGCTATAAAAGAGAGAGAAGATACAACAAGGAAGGGATCCGAAATCAGAATCGCTCACAAGGCGGCTAGAATTAGGGTTTCTACTCTTGTACTTTCTTTCCGACTTGTACGGCACGGCCGAGCTCTTCGGGTGACATTGCCTCGCCTCTCCTTTCCTCATTTGTAACCGAACTCAATTCATCAATAAAACTACACTTCCACTCACAAATAGTAACAACGCCTTTGAAATAACCTACAGACGAATCCAGTCACTCACTTACTGAAAAGACCAAACTCGGTTCGAACAGTTGGCCCCACCGTGGCGCATAACAAAGTAGCGTCAGCACATAGATGAGCCCGAGTAACGATTCAACCTCCGGCGACGAGGGGGATGCCATAGCACCGACCTCAGGCGCCGCCGTACCCCTCGCTCCGACCTTCGTCGACTCCGTCATGGAGCACCTCGCTCGCGAAGACGAAGCCCAGAAGACGACCAACGAGCACCTCGCGGCTATCGCCGCCATACTCGTAGACGGTGCCGGAGGACATCTTTCGACGGCCCGACGATTTCTCTTCAACACAAACCCTACCCCTACTCCAGCTAACCAGCCCATCATGCCGGCCGGACCCCGGACGACTCCGCGCAAACGGGAAGCGGCCCAGATCTGCAAACTATCCATGAAATCACCGCCCTCAAGCAAGCTCTCCTCGATATAAACTCAAAGATTCACGAAGTCACGACCTCCGCCCCGCTCATCGAAAGCATCCTCGCAGACACCCTCCGGACTCTGTTCACTAGCAGGATAACCAGCGTAAGACTCCGCAAGATGGACAAGATCCGCTTTCCGACTTACGACGGTCTCTCAGACCCAACGGCCCCCATCGCGTCCTTCAACAACGCGATGCGGCGACAGAACTTCTCTGATGAAGAACGGAACGCTGGCTGGTTCTTAATAGAACCAAAATCGAAGGATCACTTTAGCTGGGTGTTGGATATGAACCGAGAAGGCAAACGGCACTTCTGGAACTGAGATGGATTGAAAGGATCATCAAGAGATGCGGAATGGCTCTTGATATACCACGATCTAAGGCTAACCACCAAAGAAATGATGAATGTGTTGGCTAACCACCAAACAACACAAAAAGATGAAATGGCTGACCACCAAATCAACAAGCCGGTTCACACCAATGAACTAGCTAAAGAACTCTCTCTCTCACTCAGAGAAGAAACGAAATTAAACTCAAAAACATAGACTGATTTTATTCATAGAAGAGTTTACATATTTATACTACTTGTGGTCAAAAGAAATGAAGAGTTTTTGTAGAAAACTAGAAACTTAG